>PNEQ01133401.1:0-59034 GCA_003012365.1 Medauroidea extradentata | reverse complement strand
AACTCTCTACGCTAACTAATAATAAAGTTAATATTTAATTTTACTGCAGGGGGTAAGCGAAGCCACGCCCCTGAGCTGACCTACTTCTTGCCCCTTTAGCCTTGGTTCCCACACAAATTCAAGGCTGTGGGCGAACTCTCGGCCGCCATTCCTAGCTTTCTCTTTCCTTCGGCGTGAAGGGTTAAATAGCCGTGACACAGTTCAAAATACTTCTCTCCAACCCTTCGCCTCTGGCCAATATAAAAAACTAAATTAAAAATAAATGAAATTAAACAAATTATTACGATTGAACAAGATTAAACACATAATTCTGATTACAATTAAATGTCAACGGATTCTCTACGACAATTTTATCACATTTTGCATAATTTACAATTAACATTACATTTAATCAATACAAATGGCAAAGAGGCCTGTTACAGGCTTCCTAAATTCATATTTCGCATGTGTCCGTTTTAACGACTACACTAAAACCAATTGATATACCAAACTAAAAAAAATCACAGTGGATAAAGTCATTACAGGCTACAATGACATGCTCATAAAATTAAAGAATAAAAATTATTTGAATTTAAAAAAATGCTGAAACTGAAAATAAAAATTTAAAAAGTTCAATATTTTTTTTTAATACAAATAAATTTTATTCTTTAATTTCATGAGCATTTCATTGTAACCAGCAATGTTTTTATCCACTGTGATTTTTTTGAGTTTGGTATATCAGTTGGTTTTAGTGTAGTCGTTAAAACGGAAACATTCAAAATATGAATTTAACAAGCCATTACGCGAAAACTATGAGAGACAAAAAAATTTCATAATAGACAAATTTAGTCCAATTTTGTGTCTAAAACAAGAAAAAAAATATCTGGTACAAATTAAAAATAAAATAATGATGATGAAAATTGCGGTAGACCGCGCCCTTATGTCAAATTTTACACATTTGTAAGTGGCATTTTCAACTTTTTTTTTGTTTTGGAAATGCCTTAAGTAGCACCATTTTGCACCTTGCACTCGGAGTGTATGCATAGCTACATTTTAGTAAAAACTAGAGCTTGTTCCGCCCATGGTCAGAGGTATAGTGGAATATGAAGGCTCGTAGGAAATCTTCCTGTTTCATATCTTTCTCTTAGCCCGAGGTGGATAGTCTGCCTTTGAGAAGCTGCTGTGTTGAGAAGCGAGGCGCTAATGATCCTATCTCGGTGGCTTAACAGCCTTGCGAGGATATTCCTTCCTCTCTGCAGACAATCTACTGGCCCCGCCCTGCGCTATGGACCGGGCATGTTGCTGCGCAGAAGAAGTACACCCACACTATCCCTCGTCTCCCGGGACCCATTACACCCCCCAGCCCCTCCCCCCGGGCAGTCTAACCCTCCCCAGAGGCCCCGGGGGGAACTGTGTATCAATTTGATATCCGGAGGAGAATTGCCTCGAGGCATCCGAGAACGTGAAATCGCTTCCTAGATGCCTTTGTCTTCCTCTTCCCTATTCGACCGTCTATCGCGGCTCCGCCGTCAAACTTGGCCAGCCAATAGTTCCACCGTGCGTCTGAGCGTTCTACAGCCTCGAATACTGATTGGTGGATATTTTTTTAAAGCACAGGATGATGTATTGTGATATCTTCTCGTGGTTGAATCTGGTGAGATATGGTGATGGAGTTACCAAATCGGTCATTCACTGGGTAAAACGATGTCTGGCATCGAGTATATTGTCTGTAGCGTGAAATTCTGATATTTTATTAGAAAATCAAGTTTTCAGAGCAGATATGTGCTACTTAATCTACTAGTATATTTTAAATATTGACAAATAGTTTGCTGGTGTTATAAATACATTACTGACAATCAAACACGTAAAAACCAGGAATGATAGTGAATGTGTGATCACATAATTTGTGATAATATTTGCGTTGATTTTCCTTCGTTCGCATTTGCTGGAAAAGTTTAATTACAAAAATACCATCTACGTAATCCATTCAAAGTTGTCACCTTTTAATAAACTACCAAATACCTTTTAATCTTAATATATAAAATGAAGTGCCTGACTCACTCACTCACTCACTCACTTACTCACTCCCTAACTCACTCACTCACTCACTCATCAACGCACAGCCCAAACCGCTGGACCTAGAACCACGAAAATTTTAGGGAAGCTTCCACTTGCCTCGTAGGCACCCACTAAGAAAGGATTTTTCGAAATTCAATAATTAAGGGGGTGGAAAGGGGTGACATGTGTTTTAAAACAATCCTTAATATTTCACTAACCGGAAATGCTATCATACATTTTTTAACTTCATAATATTGCCCAAATAAATGCATATTTGCCAATTTTTCGATTTTGCGGAATTCAAAAAGTAAGGGGGTGAAAAGCCGTAAAATGTGTTTTTCATTAATCCGTGATTTCTCCGTAACAATTTCAAATAGTGAGGCAATTTTTCTTTCAAAATGATGCTTAAGTAAATATCGAAATAGTACTTTTACAATTTTCCTAAATTTGTCCTTGAAAGCTCTTAAAATAATATAACGTGTTTTTTTTATTAATTCCACTTATCTCCTAAACCAGTGGAAATAATGAAATTGTTTTTGCTTTAAAATAAATCTTACGTAAATATAAAAAAAGTAATTTCTGGATTTTTCGAAATTCGTCCTTGAAAGCTGTTAAAAAAAATAAAATATTTTTTTTTCTAATAATTATCTGTGCCGCTTATACCAGTTATATGTCGAGATGATTTTTTTTATAAGAACGAAAGCTTATGTAAATATCTACAAATCGAACTAAGGTTTTTATGAAATTCGAAAATTAAGTAGGTGAAAAGCAGTAAAATGTTACTGTCTCCCGAAAAAAGAGAATGATCACGGAGAAATAATTCAACAGTTGTTTCTTTGTGCCAACTTACTCATAAATAAAACCTCTTTGGACTGTAGCCACTACATATGAAAGAATTGTCACGGCCTGCCTTTAACATTCACTCAGGTATTGTATAAAGTTTGTGGTGTGGAAGGGGTGGGGTTACGTGTTCGTATCCCGTGCAAGACTTTGCGATGGGAATTACTATGGCAACATGCCAGCGTATTGCGCGCGCACTTTACACTGAGCTAAGACAGTTAATTATAGTTCACTGTTATTGACTACGCTAGCTGTCAAATGCCTTCATCACATATTTTATCCAGAGTTACTGTTTACATTACATAATTTCACGCGGGCAACGCCGCAGCCGGCCGGCTAGTATTATAAATTTTAACACAACAAATGAGTTTTTTTTTTCAATATACATTAAAAGTGAGTATGCATTAAAATAAGTACCAGGCTTAGATCTCGAATAGTACGTGACACATTCACATTGCGTCGCCTTAACATCCGATTGCACGACGCATTCAGTAAGACTGAGAGGCAACAGTAACCATTCAGCGCTCTGGTATCTTATCTCCGTGTGACCAATAGTAACATCAGTGTATGTAGGTGTACTGCAGCAGACAGTCTATATGATGTCAGGTCGTGTGAAGATCACATTTATGTCATTGTACGATATTTAGGGACTTGGAAAGTTCGCTGATTTATTGGGTTTATTATGGGAACAGTTGGATTTCTTACACATCGTAAATGTGAGTTGAGTTACTTACGAGATTGAGACACTGCTTGTAAATCTCATCCTCGAGGAACTAGAACATAAAACCTGCATGTAAACATTCACTTACTCCTGTGCTACCTTGTCTCGCATACGACTGACCGTTATATTTGCCAGCTAGACGTAACAAACAACAGCGTTAATGATGGGTAGAGAGTGGAAAGTCCTATAGATATTTAGTCTCCAAAGTGCTGTAGTATGATGCGACTTAAATTATAGTCCTACGATAGTAAATATGTTTCAATTATTACAGACGAATAGCTAACGATCTGTATCGAAGTGGCAGAGTTCTCATTGGTCTGGTTAAATGTGAGATTACGATTAACACAATAAGAACATCGGACACGTGTACATTGCAATGGAGTCTAGCAAACAGTCAATTTTTCCCGCGATAAATCACTCAGATTGTGTACTTGTATAGAACAGATAAGATTACAAGGGCGAACGTAATCTACCACACGTGAGGCTAACTCGAGCCGCACGAGTCACCAATATGGCGGTCAGTCGTTAACCAATAGGCAGCTTCAGACGATTACGCCAGAATCACAGACTACTTAGAGAAATAGCTGGTATGACGGCAAACTCAGTCACACACGCCAACAAAATGGATTCGCTGGCCAACAACATGGCGGATACTGCTGCAGCCAAACAACGTAAGGTAGCTCCCCTGCTAGCCGGCAACCAGTACAATATGAAACATGCAGGAGCCAATCATACACGGTGCTATAAACAGTCCGGGCAGCCAATAAGCGGCTGATGCTCTTGTCTGTTCTCGTCACGAGAAGCTTACTATTTGCCCGTCTGTTTTTTGTCTGTGTTATATCTTGCCTGTGTTCACATCCGTTCGTGTCTCTCGTTGTTTGTGTTGTCGTCATTCATCCATTCGTGTCTCTCGTTGTTTGTGTTGTCGTCATTCATCCATTCGTGTCTCTCGTTGTTTGTGTTGTCGTCATTCATCCATTCGTGTCTCTCGTTGTTTGTGTTGTCGTCATTCATCCATTCGTGTCTCTAGTTGTTTGTGTTGTCGTCATTCATCCATTCGTGTCTCTCGTTGTTTGTGTTGTCATTCATCCATTTGGTGCCTTTTTCACACACTCCATTTTTGTTGGTTTGTATTATTTTTTCGTCTGTTTTTTGTCGTCTTTCTCCAGTCGACTGTATTCCACCTAGGAATTAATTTTGTGTTGTTTATATCTGTTCTTGTCCTTGTGTCGTCTTAAGGGATACGACTAAATTTATTCAGGAATTATCTGTATGTTTTATGTCAGTTGACTACAACTTACTGTCTTTCGTTGCTTTTTTGTTTTACTGTGGGGTTTTCTACAATACGGAAAGATTCGCCCATAATGGCGTATGTCCATAAAACCGTTACGTTCGTCAAGGGGGAGTGCTAGACAGTTGTGTTGTATATTCAGTGTTTGAACCATAACATTTATTCAAATGTATTATAAAAATTTTCTCTTTGCTAAACTGTTTGACGTAAAAAATAATGGAATATTTCATTAATTTGTCATGTAGAATACAAGAGAATTATATGTTAACTTTCAAGAATTCTCTTGTAACGATTCTGCGTGACCAGGGCCTGGTAATTTTCGCGTAAAGATTTTTGCCCCACTTTGTTTCAGTGTGTTACGTGCACACCTGCACCTCAACTTCATGATTATTGGCAGAGTGTTTTTGTGCAGAGTCGTTATTCATTTGACTGTGCCTATCAGTACGTGGATAACTGTGACACAACACGTCTGTGATTTGTGGGTTTAACCTCCACACGCGGGGTGTTACGGCACCCAATCACTGAACACAAAGCAGAGCTGCGGGTGCGCACGTAAGACACTGAAACAAAGTGCTGCACAAATTATTTCCCGAAAACTTCCGGGCCCTATGCATGACCAATTAAAAGATTTCATTGTTATTTATGCTAAGCAGATTATCAATAATACATCATGACACAGAGAAAGTTGTGAATAAATGGAATGGTTCAGAAACTAAAAATACAGTAAAATTATCTAACACTCCTCCTTAAGGGCTGACCAAAGTCTCTCTCTCACACCAGCACATCTTGTTTCTGATCACTACACGCCACTGGTGGTATTGCTATATTAACTAGCAGCTAATGAGCAGCTGTTGTTTGCTTCATTAAACACGCTGTAAAAAGCTGTCTAAATAGTAACGGACGTTCAAACCAAGACGCGGTTTATGACTCTTTGCATACTTCAGTAAGTAATCAGAACAAATGTTGAACGTTGTCATTGTACAAGATCTGCAACATCAGTATACAATTGTCTGTTTTTTTTTAACTTCATAGAAACATTTTCATTGCTGTATGAGAAGCAGGTCTCACAATACCTACTCTATTAACACTTTGTATGTCGGTTTGATACATTTACAAATGATTGTATGTAATGCAGACATTCTTTGATGCTAATATACAGCTCAGTTAACATGCACATTTTTTTTCTGTCTATACCAATTATGTAATAATTAGAGACATGAACTTTTCGCGAAAAGAATTTTGCCCCACTTTGTTCCAGTGCCGTATGTGCACGTCTGCAGTTCTGCTTCATAGATATTGGCAGCGTGCCTTTGAACTGTGACGTTTCTCATTTGACTGTACCAATCACAATGAGGTTACTGTAACACCACACGTCTGTGATTTGCGTGTAAAACCCCACGACTCACGAATGTCAAAACATCCAATCTCTGACCGTGAAGCAAGTCTGCAAACGTGCACACAAGTCACTGACACAAAGTGAGGCAAATTTCTTTTCGCGAAAAGTTCATGTCTCTAGTAATAATGTATGTGTGTAGTTTTCAGCAGACTTTTAAGGATTTATAAGATCTGTAATCATCCAATCACGAAAGTAGAAGTCATCTGAACAGTTTTATAATATAATCACTCATGGCATTTTTTCGCGAAACTTGGCTGTCCGTAACCATAGGGAATCTTCCTCAGCACTGTAATTTAAATTACTAAGTCAACCACGTGACCAAGACTAAATACAAAACATTTAGCGATATAGAACCGAAATTTAATGAATTCCAGTTTCTCAGTTAATTCCCATAAACTATATATAAAGTCTGTTGCTGGTTTTGCTTGTTTGTTTCTTGTGTCTCACATGAAACCAAATAATCACCTTCTTGAAATGACAGTTGTATAAAAAAATATAATGTTATTTAAATTACGGAAACAGGCAGTTAGTTCAGTATTATTTTAGTTAAATTGTTATTGCAGTGAGCGACGAAGCTACGACAGAATCTGCGCGACTGACGGCTCATTTACAAGGCGACCAAATACTGAATTTATGACAGTTAAGTTACATGAGTTAACAAACAAAATAACGTCGTAATTCCAACAAGCCTCTATTTCCCTATTTCGCCACACGTAACGCTTCTGTATGCGTAGCTGTTCTGCGTTACAGAGGAGGTGGTGGTGGTGGGGCCACATGGCACTTACCCCCTCCACCAGCCGCATACCTGACCCTTGCCTTCTCCTCAGCTCCCTACAATACCTAGGAAAACGTTTGGTACAAGCCACAGTATATATATTAGTATACGGCCAAGCATGTGGCAGCTGAATCAACCAACTATATTGTTGTCAGGCCTTATTTGTAAGAACTTGCACATTTCACGTTATTCTCAGACTGAAGACTGGACTGTAAGCAGTTGTTCGAAACAACGACGTCTTTCATCAGCATACAGTGTTGTGGCTTGCAGTGGGGAACTATTTAGGCAAATAATTAAAATGTTCCACTGTAGAGCGACCAATCATATGTAAGGCAGTCGAGTACGTAAATAACATCACATAAGGGCCGATGACATCACAGATTGTGTTCAATAGTGGGTGCAGTATCTTGAACATACCCCACTGCGATGCAGATGTCTGACAAAGAACACTTCATAGGTTAAGAAGACTACATCCAGTCATTCACTATCACTGCACAACTCATTTAAATATCATAATTAGAGATGATGGTTTATTGCGGGAAAACTTGGCTCTTTGCTGGGTTTCAACGCACGTTCAGTTTATCAGAAAATCACTGATTTTGGCTGTTGCCCTATTTGACTGAGCCAATAAGAATCCCGCTATTATAATAGTTGAGGCCTAATACTAGTCTGTAGACAACTACGTTGTGTTAGATTTATATCACCCAATCATACACGTTGCAAGAAATCACAGTGTTTTCAAGTGTACGTATGTTGGCACAAAAAATGTTTGCGATAAATCATCATCTCTAATCATTGTGTTCAAGATTGTACAGGCCAATAAAAGCTGCTTCCAATTAATAACGCGAATTTTGTGTGTTCCCTTCAAATTTTTTGACTCAAGAAAAGGGTTTAGTGTAACTACATATTTTGTTGGATAGACAAAACCAATATTGCCGCAAATTAGATTTGGTTCAGTCAAAAAAAACATTTGTTATCTCAAGTACGTATTTGTATCAAGGACCGTATTTAATCTTCTAGGCGCCCTAGATCCGTCAGTCTAAGCGTTCCCGCAGCCTCTGTTTTAATCCTTCCTTAACATCTGGCGTTCTTTCCCCGTTTTCAGTACCATATTATTTAACATTATTGTGCTCTATCCTCTTGATATGCATAATAATAGCAATAACACAATAATAATTCAACTTAATTGTAAGACAGTTATTTGAAAATAAATAGCTGGATTGGCCATAGAGCAGATAAAACTAATAGAGGCAGCATTAAGTCAATAATGTCAAAAGTGAAGTCATTTAAAATTTTTTTATTCGTCGCCAAAATTGACAATATTTAAAAATAGTGATGGGAAATTCTTCAGATATTCTCCTCGATAAAATTCCGCCCTTGAGAAATTTGCGCTTTAGGCCCGGGCTCAGTGGTAAATCCGGCCCTGTTGGTATCACCGTATACAAACTTATACTGTAAATGGTTGACTTAAACTATGTGTCCACGGATTCTAAACAAGGATCGGCGCTATAATATTTGCGATGGGCCGGGGTCTCGAGACCCGATGGAAGGAGGGGGGGGGGAGTAAGTATGATGGTAGGTAAACATGAGGGGGGTGGGAGGGCTTGGTACAGCGAGATACACATCCACGAGGGTTAGCCTGGCAGCTGACAACTCTGTGTCACTCGCTGACCTCTAGTGACCAGCATCACTCACAACCTAAAGCCACTCCACCTCTCATAGTCTGACCTCTAGGCTAGACCACACTCTGCATTACTAGAGACCGCAATAATTCACGTGTTCTATGACCTGTAGACTAGCTTCCCAGTTTACTGAAGCAGACAGCTGTTCATTGTTGCCTGCTAGCTCACACAGTGATACCACATAACTGGACGTGTATGCAGTTGCTACTTTATTAATGGACGACTTGAAGTACACGCCCCCTGACGTCACCGCAGGGGAAAAACACTGTGGGAAACAAAGCTTGTTTACAAGCATGCTGATTTGTTAGTTGGTAATTGCAGAAAGCAAAAATGTTGCGCATTCATAGATTTGCACGCAAGGGTAAAAAATATTAGTTTCAATTTCATGGTTAAGATACGCAAATACATAAGCTTAATGTTTACCTGAAAAAACCGCAAATTGTAAACAAATAATCAATTTTCTTGACGTACATCTCATCTGGGACAAGTGACACCAAACAGCTAAATGAAGGTTATGTTCGGCTGCGGTATCCATGGAGATAGGTATTGTTTCCCACGCCTGACTGAAGCTCCGCCTCTTTTCAAGTCGTCCATTGGTTCGCTGCCTTCCAAGAGATGTCAAGTAAGTTGAGTCCCAAAAGTGGAAGCAACACGAACTTAAATGTTTTTTCTTAGTGTCATATGCATTACTAGAGATGGGAAAAATTGGTGGGTTCACTGACCTGGATGTAGGATAGCCTCCAAGTATATATGTGTATTCAAGCAAACAACATCTATTTATTGTCTGCTCGTATATACAGTGATATGGGGCTTGTTAAGGTATATTATATTATTGGCGCAGAGACTTCCAGGGAATGTCAAATAAGTCAAGAGCAAATTGCGAAAGTTGCACGAACTTATAGTTGTTGGAATTCTATCGTGTGCGTTCAAGAAAATGCGAATTTCCTGGGTTCTTATGCATTACACATTATAATTCATTAGTAGGGCTAGGAAATATTCGCGAGTTCAATGACCGGCATGCGAGAATCCAATGCCCTATACATACTCAAGCCCCGTCTATTCGTTCATTGTCTGCTGTCTGAATAAGTAGCAGGTATACACAGGATAATGGATTCTAGCATGTTGGTCGTTGAACTCGCGAAATATCCCTAGCCGTACACATTAATAGCCACTAACTTAATTTTCCCTTAGTTTGTTTCATTGCCTTACGCACACATCTGCGGTTCTGCATCCAATAATTATTTTTTCTGCCTTTAATCATATGGTGGCAACATATATAAATATATATTTTTTAAATATTCCTACAGTGGAACTTAGTATATTGTATGTCGGAAGCATACACAATGACAGAAGCATATCGTCCCAGACAACCAAGTGTGAAAATAAAGCACTCAACGAATTGTAACAAATATCAAGTGCAATAAAATCATAAGCATATGTAATGTGTAATAAATCGAAATATTTTAATAATAAAAGGTGAGATACAATACAAACACTAATATACAGTACTAACAGTGCGAAGGACAAAATAGAATATCTAGGAGAACTGAACAAGTTTAGAACCACAGTTTATACAACGCAGGGGCAACTATTAAGGGGAATGCCAGATTACAAACAAGACTGTTCGACCAAACTGTTGATTGTTGTACAGTCCAATCTTGAGTTAAACTGACCTTCGTCTCAGTTATATTGTGTATTGGCCTGAGTGTTTCAAAGATCCTGGTTACTAAATATTTTCCTTCTGGTTGTTTGTTTCTGTATGTTTCTTTGTTTTGTATCTTACATACTTTCTGGCGACATTTGTGTTTTATATACTAGTCATCGCCCTCAACTTCGTCCGCTTAGCTTTCATCGGTGAGTCGTATAGAAGTTCAGTTTAATTGCTCAAAATTATTTTAAGTAATTAGTGAAAAAAAGTTTGAGACAGAAACTTTTCGACCCTTCAAATTTTATATAAGTTATAATATTAAACTCATTATATTATTAAAAATTATTAATAAGTGTAAAAATAAATTTTCTAAACAAAAAAAAATTGGAAACAAAATAAAAATTTTTAAAATTAATTAAGAAAATAAAATTTCTTCACTTTTTTTTCGCTACTGTGTTCTGCTTCTCTGCTCTGTTTGCACTCCCCCCTCCTCTTAATTTCCCCTCGACGTATAGTGTGTTTGTCACGAACCTCGGGCGTACGCAAAACAGCTCATGAAAGTTCCAACTCAGTTGGGTGCATGATGTAATCTTTGAACAATTCATACAGTGTGTTAGTTTTATAAACTGAATCATTATTTGGTCGTTCACCTTTGCGAGCGAATGTTGCCGTGTTGCAGAAAACCACACAATAAAACAAAAAGGAAGGAAAGCCAGTCTTACCTGTTGTCAACAAACATACTAACATATAATTCCAGAAAGGAATGTTGCATCCTGAAAGACGACAAAAAACAAGAACAAAAATAGAATAATAATAACATAAATTAGTTCCGGATTATGAAGAAAAATTATACAAAAAAGAAAAAATTAAATAAAACAGTTTAATAAGGTGTAAGCGACGGAAGTAAGCCTGTTTATTTTCATCTGTTTGTTTCCTTGTGTCGTCTGTGTTATCATTCACGTCTCTGGTCATCTGTGTTGTCATTGTTGATGTCGTCCATTTTTGTCTGTATTTTTCACGCACCTTGTTTTGTTTTCTTTTAAGGGTAGAGGACCCAACATCTGGTTATTTCTGAAAGTGTATAAGCAGTCAATGAGCACATACCGACGGGTTTACCTTGCCTAGCAATGTTACATAGGGAACTCAACGAGCGATATTTTGCTGGCCTAGCGATCAGTCACACTATGTGACAATGTTTGAGATGACTATACTGAATAGACCGGACTGTTAGCTGCCTGTATCCAGGAAGCTCGTGTTGCCAGATTAATGAACCAACACACGTCCTGTGTTCATATATTTCCCGGCGGCAACACTAGTTTGTCTAAAAACATCGCGCCAGACGACACGCTGGCATCAAGGGACTTGAAGACCTGCAGGTTTATGCACATTTCGCGCCGACAGACGAGGTAAAAAAAACCGCGAGAATATTTAACATTAACACTTACGTTTTTTAATATCAAGTAGACAGCACGCAAGGGAGAGATAACAAACTGAAAACAATTATAACAAACTTTACGAAGTTGGCGAACACGGATAACTTCGTGGATTTTTTCAACCTTGTTAATAACACGATGTCGAAACAAAAAATATTCCTATTTTTCGTTACACATACTTTTATTTGTGTAGCTGACAAGTGTTTTAATAAAATATTCCGTTTTTCTTTTTGCTACCGTTTTTATATTTACACATCATAGGTTGACGGAGATATGAAAAATACGTACGTTAGTTGTACATAATCTAGAATTCAAATACGTGCACGTCCGTGTTATCTTGAAAATTTGATTGTAATTTAACGCATCGTAGAGGGTATCTAAGCCAATGACAAACAAAATTGAAAATTTCCAGCTAAATACTTTGATACTAAAAAAAAAGTTTTAAAAATATATATTTAAACAGAGACTGTTACACTTACTACTTCGAGATACACAATACAGATGGCTAAACAAAAACAAAGACTTACGGAATGTAAACTTCCAAACTATCCTCCGAGGTATTTCTGTCTTGACGACTACAAGAAAAGCAGCATAATTCTACTTCAGTACTTCAGCGATCATGAACACTGAGTGACTGACTTAGTTACGATAAAATATCTCAGCGAATATTGTCCCACAAGCAAAGATTGTTCCAGAGTAGCCTAGCATCAGGTTGCAGCTTTAGTCTTGCATATTCTCACGTAAATGACATCGCCTCAACAGATATTGCTCTAGCATTGCTAGACATGGGCCTACTTGTGTGTGGAAGGCGGGGGGGGGGGGCAAAGAAAGGAACACCAATCCAGCCACTAAGCCGGGGGTGCTCTCCCAGGAAATTTTGGATTTCAAGTCTCAAAATAGTACTATTAAACAGTTTTCGGCAAAGTTATTGTGAAAATTATTACAGCTTAAAGAGAACGTTCTAATCTCCAAAATTCATTTAGTTTGTTCGCAAACATATTTGGTTGGCAAGCCCCCCTCCTTTCCTCTTTCCATCCCTATATCCCGCCCCCGCTGCTAGAGAAAGACTAACTAGAGACCTCATGACTTTGAAGTCTAAACCCAAGGGGATATCACCTTCTGTTATACCCTAAGAGATTTCCTATATCTCGGTTCGTTCAAATTTCTGTGTGTATGTTGTAAACTTCTTCTTGAACTAATTATTGAAACATCATATAGTTAACTATCTACATTCGTCTTGCAGTGAGGTCCCTAAGTAGTATTGATGTTTTATGCCTTTACCATGCATTAAATCGCTCGGATTTCTTCCCATAACTTCAATCCTACTCATACGCATAGCTTCTCCAATATCTCAATTTGAGGCTTGACATCACTTTCAAAGTAGGAACATTTGACGTCTTCCTTTTACAACGGAACTGTTATAATGTATCATTTATCCGCTGTCAGTTCAGCAAAAATGTTTTACATTCATAATCTGCTTTACTGATTGTTGCCTAGTTACATGGTAAAAGTTCAGTTGTAATACAATTTATTGTAGCGCAAAAGAAATTGAATTCACACTGTATAATCGCAAACTTCACACTTGCCTTTTGAAAATTTCCAAATAGCGGAAAATCAAATAACGATATTTGGCGAGTGTGCCCGAGCCTGTATAACGGCCACGACTATACATCAGATCCATAATTGTCTCAACCA
Organism: Medauroidea extradentata; assembly: GCA_003012365.1. NCBI lineage: Eukaryota > Metazoa > Arthropoda > Insecta > Phasmatodea > Phasmatidae > Medauroidea > Medauroidea extradentata. The sequence goes on along the minus strand of PNEQ01133401.1, from coordinate 45,516 downwards.
CCGAGTGTCTGAAGTCCACCGACTTGTCATATCCTCTCGTAGCTTGCACAACTTGTATACTGAAGCTATGTCTCCCCTCTTCCCTCGCTGCCTCATAGTCTGCTGGTCTCGTTGTCATACTGACTTTCCCAGAGTATCAAACTCAAGAGACATAATTCAGAAGTGGTCATCTAGAAGTAACATATACGTGTATTTAATGCACAAGTTATACTTCCCCTCCTGGCCTCATTTTTCTGTCTCGTCCTGGGAACAGGAAGCAAATCTGCTCATGACCTCTCTTGGAAACAAGAAGACATGCTGGCTCCTGCCCCTGATTGTTTTCTGCGCGGCAACCAGCAGTGCTGATATGCATCACAGGGATGTAACGTTCCAGGCGCCCACTATAACCTTGCATCATCGTTTTTCTCGCATCTAGACCTAATAGACACGTACAAACTACTGTGAATAAAGAATAAAAACACGCGAATCTTCTAAGTGAAGAAAAAATAAAACGGGACATATCCAAGTCTGCACTTCTTGCAGTAGGTATGTGACTCAAAGCCATTCAAGTGATCATTTAAACCGTCACGTAGTAATATCACTTTTAATAGTTTTACGTGGAAAATACGTATCTCACTAACCTTCTATATGTAAGACACAGAGCGTACAGTCGATACACAATGAGCCGCTCTTACACTTTTTATTCGTTCACCCACGGGCGTTGAAAGTGTGAGGTCACGCTACTGTCAGATCTTATCACACAACCAGACACCTCGCCTTGATATGTAGAAGGGAATGTGCACTTGTTACAACCGACATACATCAGTCGAGTTGACAGTTCGCACAGCTATGGCATTCTTGTAGTCGGGATAAATGCCGCTATTTGCTTTTATTTGATTTTAAAAAAACTTAATATTTCGCACAGAGTAAATGTATCTTTTTCTTCGTACTGAACATTTTTTCAATTTCAGTTTTTTTTTTTTAGATATAAGAAATTGTTCTTTATGTTTTAATGACTTATCACGATGTCCGTGTATCTAATTTCAATGGGTATAATTTCATTTAAGTAGATCGGTAGGTTTATGTTGGGCTTATGCTCTCGTAACATGCAAAATTTTAACTTTTACATGTCATCACACTTGTACTATACATGGGGGGGGGGGGGGCGAGGTGTCAGACCTCTCGCCTCCCGCCAAGGCGATCCGGGTTCGATTCCCAGCAGGGTTGGGCCCCGGATTTTCGCATGTGGGAGTCGTGTCGGACGATGCCGTTGGTCGGCGGGTTTTCTCGAGGATCTCCCGTTTCCTCCGCCCTTTCATTCCGGCGCTGCTCCATACTCACCTCATGTCACCCTTCACCCGCGCTAAAGACCCGATGTTAAGTGCTAACCAAAATCTCTCACGTGCTAAAAAAATTTTCCATAAGAGAAAAATTTAATTACCAGTAACATAAAAAAAAACTAATATTATTTCGTAGAAATATATACTTACGAATTTCACAGTTGAACAGCCTTATTGCTAGCGGATCTTAATTGTTGGCTTATTTGAACGGTTGTCTGAGTGTATACACAAAATACTGTGTTAACGGACAACTATGTAGTGTGTTCTAAGTGCTACAAGTTCCTGTGTTCTAAACCAGAGTGAGGTACTGACATCGTAGACTAGTTCAGATGTGTTCTTCCTATATCGTGGTACCGTCATATGTGGATACTCTGATTGCAGGAGTAATTTTGTCCTACTCAAAATATTTTTTTCAGTGTAATTTGGTGAAGAAATGGCAAGCTTTTTCTGAATAGATATAACTTGGTTTTAAATACTTATATATGCGTATTTCTTTATTTATTAAATGGTAATAAAACAAATATATATAGTCAACCAGTGTTACCTCTGCTGTTCAAGTATCCCCGCTTGAAGGAAGTCTTAGCAAGGACTTGCAGCAACACTTGTAGCAAGGCTCTAGTTTCAAAGCTACCACTGACAAAAGACGTGTTGACGTGTCTCTTGTGAGAATATGGCCGCCTTAAACTGCAGCACAGTTTGCATATCTGCTCTTTTAATACATCTCAAGTCTCGCTGCGACACTTCCGATCAGAAAACCTTTTTCTCTTTTACCATAAGATACTATTATTCAGCTATAAGAAAATAACATGTGCAATGCAGAAGCATTTTAATACATGTCATCATCGTATTAAAATCTATTATAATTTACAATTATATATAAGCAGAGATGTGACATTTTAATGATTCTTCTCAATTAATGTATTCCATGTGTAGTACTTCTTATATCAAAAGCTGTTTTCTATTGTTGCATCACAAACGTGATTTTTGAGGTTGTAATTATATATAGTCTAGCCGTGGTAAAGTGAACACTATCAAAGCACTGAGTACTTATTTCCTTTCAGCTTTTGAAGTCCTAGTTACTTTTTACATTCAGTTTATTTATTGTTACCTGCCTCTTTTTTTATTTAAAAAATCACCGGAAGTAACAATCGAAGTGTAAAGATTGTACTGTACTCAAAAGTCAATGAGTACAGTGACAGTAAATAATACTGCATAATCATTATTCTAGACAAGATGATATTCAAAAGATCTCATTTTATCTCGAACTGTTTATAGTTAACGTTTCATTGTTAGCAGCGTAAAGACAGCTCTTTAAATTGCATAATATTCATACGTTGACCTATAAGACCGCGATTGTGTGCGTGTGTGTGTGTTTGTGTGTGCATATACACACACATATGAAGTATCTAAATTTGACTGACAAACTTAGACAGGTATATCTTCATGAAAAAAATAACCACAAAACAAATGGGGCACCGAAGGGAGCAATACGTCCGTGAAACTCCCTTTCTGTCATTCAGTGAAATAAATAAAAAAAATTCAAAACGATTGTAATTATTTCAGACTGTACAAAAATGAGTGTAATGTTAGTAAGATACATGAATGTGTCTCTTTGAATAAAATAGCGTTTTGTAAAGATGCATCATAATCAAATTTGTTAACAAATTTACCTAGTTGAGCATAAATATTTTTCAAGTGAAAACTGGGTTGGGTTTTACAACATGCTTTATAAAATAGAAATCGCCAATTGATTTTTTCCCTGATAGCACGGCGTATGATTCCTTGGCAAAGTACCACTTTTTGCCTACGTACAAGGCGTTGTATTATTGTCACGGCAACAGTTGCGAGCATTTTCTTGTAAACGGTTCATTCTAGAAGCTTGCGACAAGAAGACCTTTTTTCTCTTCCTTACGATGTACTGCTCGAATAGGCAACATATTAATTGCACAAAACCTGACAGCAAAATAATTTGATTCAATATGGGAGTGGCCACCTTTATTATTTTAATGAAAGGGAAAGGCTTGAAGACTTAATTATTTACGGGTTAAAGTTCTCAATGACACTTAACATCACCTACAGAGTTTTAATATAACTCTTTGACGTTTTAGGTATTTTGACCAAATATAATTTTTAAATTCAATTTTCATGAACATATTGCTCTCTTAATACTAAGTTTATGTAGGTATCCCATATGTTTTCTGCTTATTTTTTCATGAGGGGATGCCTGACGAAGTTTGTCAGTCGAATTTAGATACATCCTGAATGTATATATTCATAAAGGTACTACAAAATTGCTAAGTTTACCGAGATTATCGTATGTATTGTAAACAGAAGGATTAAAAGTCAACTAAAGGCTGATATGACAGGCAGAGTTTATTCTAGGACAATAAAAACTATATTTTAAATGCCTCGTTGTTTGTCGTTGGTTAATATGTAACAGAGAAGCAAACGAAACTTACAACAGTACAGGACTTAACCCGTTTGTATTCTGTAATCTCCTCTTCATTTTCACAGCTCAGCCAGTGAAAAACAAAAGAACTTACGGCCTCGTACGATAAAAACTGTAATTTCTTTGCCTGAGTTTCATTAATCAGAGGCCTGAGTGCTAGCTCTTGATAAGGTTGTTGGCTTCTATCCAGAACTAGTATCTCTGGACCGAGGAAGCTGTGATGAACGCCAACATAAAGATGGTGGCGAAGAAACTTGTTTAAAACCTTTTATATATACATATATCATATTACTTATAAAAATATTTCAATAATGATACATTATTTTATACCATCGCTGCACATTCGGTCGACTGAATATCAAAGCACTTTATATATATATATATATATATATATATATATATATATATATATATATATATATATATATACAGAATGATCATGTAGCGAACAGAGTAAATTAATTAATTAAGTGAATTCAGAAAGAAAATCAAGAAATATTATTGCTTAATCATTTGGGGAGGTGTAGTACTTTAAAAAATGCTATAAACGTTTACTAAAGAGTGTGTTTTGGATAAATAAACGAAAAACATTATTTTAAATCTGCAGGTTTTTTGAAAGTCAGTATGGAAAAACTACAATACAACAACACTAGATAGTGATATTTGCCAATTTATGAGCAAACATTTACCTGGAATGATGCATTTGATAAGCGTGATCTTTTTACGCCGCATTTAAATCTAGGATTAGCACTGCCCTATTTTATACGCTGTTAAAAATATTCAATGACAAAAATTTTTCCAATATTTTACATCAAAAACTGACAATCTTCGTCGCCCAGCCACATTACTTTTCTTTTAACTTCAACTGTATTTTTTAAGAAAGCGTGTGTGTTTTCGAGTTTGCGCGTCCAAACCGGAATAAACCAATGCACTTTCTAACCCAAACAGGCATGAAACTTAGAATGTGCCATAGTTAACTACAGCATTATCACAAAATCACTAATAATTCGTGACATTTTATTTATAATATTGTATGTCACTACAATTTTAGATGCATGTGTAGTGAAAATGAAACACCTTTTAACTTTAGCATTTACTTAATTTTAACGAGTGCGAAATGTCACTTCTAAAATCAGCCGTGTTTGTTACACGGGTTATTCCTCTGTAGACAACCAAGAGTAGCAAGTGTCAAGATAGGAACAAGTTTGGTTAGCGTGTTGTGCTTCACTTCAGATGAACATATTCGAAGATAACAAGCACTATCTCCTTCGTAGCTGTGGACGTAGTCAATTTAAAGGTTTAGATTTAAATGTGTTGACACTATTTCATAAATATATAGGATCTGAGCAGACAATGGCCCTAAAATCAGCTACTCCATCAAGAGACGGGATCGTTAATGTTTACATTCACAAACCTAAAATCAGGCGTTATGTTTATTAGCAGGATTTTTCTTTCGGGATTACCATATTGACACATTATCGAAAAAAAGGAATAACTGTAACTAAAAAAATAAGTAATAGAGAAAATAAGCAGAATAAATCCGAAGCAAGAAGAAATGACATTTGAACCGCGTAACTTTCACCGTCTGTTCGGATGAGCGTTAGTTGGGGACAGGAAGTTTCCGTGCAAATATTTTTGCATCACTTAGTTTCAAAGCCTTGCGTACACATCTGCAGCTTTGCTTAGTGGTTGTTGGCTGTGCGAATTTGAGAACAGACGTCTCGCATTTGACTGAGCCAATCACAGTGAGGTTACTGCGACACCACACATCTGTGATTAGCGGGCAGATTCCTGAGAAGCTGAAAAGTTAAAAACGTCCAATCACAGATCACGAAACAGAACTGCAGATGTACGCGTAAAATATTGAAACAAAGTGAAGCAAAAATATTTTCATGAAAACTTCAGTGGTATGTTATCTGCATTGTCAGAGGGTTGGTGCAACCCTAGCGACATAATGGCTGAACCAAGTGCGAAAAAGTGACGTTATGTGTTCAATAATTCGTTGGCGGGCGGTAAGAAGGGCATAAGTCATGTGAAAATATAATGGCACTTATGTATTTCTTCTTGTTCGGGAAGGTGGTGCGAAGGCTGAATAAACGTGTAAATATAATGAGAATTGTGCCCTATTGAACGGCTACTAGCTGCAAGAAAAACACAAGTCTCAATGGGTAATAATTCGACTTACGCTCTTCTTAATGCTTTCTAAAGAATAAGAGATATTGAAAAATTTATAGAATCTTTAGTGCCAACGTATTTTTTCAAAATAGTGTAGTGGCTTGTGTCTTGTATGATTGGAGTGTGTTTATTTAGTTTATAAAATAATCGTCACTAATATTTAGTACCGGAGCACCATAATTTCCAGTACCATATACATTTTTGTTGCTGCTACCAAAATGTTTCTTTGTGGCAACAAATCAACACGCACTCAGTCATTTTCATTTGAATTTGTTTTTGGTATTACCGTGAGCGCGAGTGAATGGACACGTGGAGTGACTTGAAAATAAAAAAAAAAATGTTCCCCACGTGTAGCAATTCTGAGTCGAGAGAATTACTTGCGATAAATTCCAATTAATAAATGTCCCCGTGAAATTACAGGAATATTGACTCACAGTTGATACACAGAGAAAGTAAAAACTGTGTCTCAAAGCCGCCCTCTATAACGGCAATTGGTATCATGGTCGATATAGTAGACTATTTTCAACTGTGTTACATATGTTCAAATGCAGCTCATTGACTTGATTGTGAAGAGGTTGGTAGAAGTGTGACGTAGTTGTATTGTTTCAGGTATCATGCAGCAAGACAACGCAGAACAGGTGATACTGGACCCCAAGCTGATAGCGAAGCACTACCTGAAGACATGGTTCTTCCTCGACCTTATCAGCTCCATACCGCTCGATTACATCTTCCTTATCATTAACCAGGTGCGTGCCTTCTCTCACTGCCATAACAATACATTATGATTTAATAAAATATTAATATTTACGAGGAATATAGTGAACACAAATGTTTAAAATCCAAATGTAAAATTATTTAAACTGCTGGAATAGGCTGTTCAGTTTAATACATCTAACATATTACTCAGCCAAGACATGAAATTAGTATTAAACAATATTAAATCAATACTTTAGTTACCATCACAACAGTCAGTTCTGCAGTCGACGCGTGACTCAGTGTTCCTCCACTGTCAGTAGGAACCACGAATATTATACGTGGTTCGGTATAATGGAAGCGCTTTCAAAACCCTGGGACGTTTTTTCCTTCAGGTATTTTTAGCAACATTTAATGTAATCAAATCATCATATTTAAACAGCCAAAGTGTACTATTGAACCGTTTTGAAAATTTAACGTCTACTGTCACAATAAATTGTATTTATTAATTACTGTTCCAGACAATATGGTCATCAAAAGTGCTCCGTATCGCGAACCGCCTATATACAGATTATAGGAGGTTTGACTGATTTCTGACGGAGTAGTTGTAATCATTTAAATCAGTGAAGAATCATTTATAATTACTACATAAATATATAATATATGCAGCGCGTGCCGCAATCGGTAAATATTAATTATTTGAAATCGTTAAAACTGTTCCGTTCGAAATAATTTAAAAACAACTGGCTTAGAGTAAATATTCCCTTATTCCTATTAAGTGCATGAGCTGGTAATTGACGACACTCTCTGCTTCTAGCCGTTGTTACTGTTTTGTGAGGAAGCGATAAGGACGACCCTGGTACGCTGTTGCAAACCGTCTTGCGTTATCACTGTGAATGTTTGGAGATAGAGGAAGTTGCTAGTTGCTTATAGGAATATGGTGAACTCATTACTTAGTGATACCAACAATAACTTTATTAATTGATAGTTAAGTAAATAATGTGCTGGCTTTACGGTACCGCAACACAAACTATGTGACAATAACTGGATTTTTGCTTACTTTGAGTGTTTAAAATTACTTATTTAATATTATAGTAATTTATCTCCTAAAATACGTTACCTTGACAAAAACGTATAAAACAATACTCGTAACATATTACCAATAATTATGACGTAATATATTAAATATTATAACATCATAATACATGTTCTCCGTTTCAGAGTCATCAGGTAATACTTTTGTAAAAATTGTTGGAATTTTTAAAGTGCTATACTTATACATTTTAAGTTACTTTAATCAAAACCGTATCAAAATGTGCTTCCTTAAACTTGGATGCAGTTTTATAGACGTATTAATTTTATTGTGAGACATACGCCCTTGTTATCTTATGAGAAGTGTCTCTATACGAAGGCTTCTATCGCAGATATACGTGTATCCTGTTCGTATACTTTGAGAAGAAATTAAGAGTTTTCAGCTATGTTCGAAAGAACTAAAATAAACTTTATGATATACAGCACATATATATATATATTTTTTTTTTTTTAGATAACACTACATCGTCGTGTGAAATGTTTATTTTGTTCTCACGTAAACTTGACGCAGATACGTGCTATAATGTCATAAGAAATGTTTACTTCAATGCAACAGACAGTTGGTTGCCCTGATTCTATGACATTGCAAGGATATAACGTATGTTCAGCATTTCAGTTGCTTTTAGAGTGAGGTCACATTACACAGTCTGACGTAAAACTGGTAACTCATGGGAGCGACATTCAAAAGACGATATCGTTAAATTTCTATAATTCAAACACTCTATTCTTTGAATCCGATATCATTAAAGTTCTTTGCGCAAAACATGCAACATTAATTTAAATAGAAGCCTTTTAACTAAATGTCTTATTTTCCGATTATTGTGTTAATTATTTGCTACTGTGCTTGTATGTTAAATTTTATGATTGGACTATCTTACATCCTCCAAGTACAGTAAGGGCCCTGCTTAACAATCTTACGGTCACGAAAACGTAGTAAAATTAATAATAATAAATAGCGTATTGGTAGTGTACCCGAGGACAGGGTATCGTACCCCGAGCGCAGAAATGTGATTGGACGCTCGTAGGCATCTGCATTTCCTGATATATGGCATGGAATGAGGAAGGTGGGGAAACGGGATATCCCTGAGAAAACCCGCCGGCCAGCGGCAATGTTCGCCACATTTCCCACATGCGAGAATTCCCGCCGGGGATCGAACCCGTATCGCCTTGGTGGGAGCCGAGCGATCTGCCCACTCGGACACGGAAATTTAGTAAATAATCTGTTTTAAATGAGTTACTTGTCAATAAATCACTTTTGAAGACAATGCTAGCCAACAAAGGCCCATGAACGAAAACGTTACGAAAATTTGTGTTTTTACTTTCTAATTTTTAATATCTAAAAGAAATCTTTAGTATATGAACGGTACTTTACAAGAAATTGTATTCCTTTTTTTATCTTTCCTGACATAATACCGTTACGCAGTAGGTTCTGAACCAGAGTGCAAGTATCACGTGGAAAACTTTTTGTTACAGGAAGTTACAGAGGCCATATAATGTTATTGGTGGAAGATATGTAGCAAAGTACAAAGCACTGTTACGTCAGAGTTTCACAGACAGGATATCCGGTTAGTACATTTCAATTCACAACATTCTGGAGAGGACATCTTCAGTTATGTTCAAGGTTTTAAAAAATGAGCTTCGTAAAAAAGAGTATTTCGCAACCCACTGCAATGCATTTAAGCGCATAGTAGGAAGTTTGCTTGGGGTTGGCCTCGCTTGGAGCTTAAAATACTCTACGGCGTGTTTGTAGAAAGTTTTTTTATTAACTATATCTGCAAACTTATCCCAAATAGGTAATATTGACTAACAAAAGAAAACGCATTACACACGATAACAGAATGATACTTTCAAGCAGAGGCACAACGACGCGGTGGCCGAATGGTCTGACCATTCGCCTCTCACCAATGTGATCCAGGTTTGAATCCCGGTGGGCTCAGTCCTCGAATGTTTGCATGTGGGAATCGTTCCGGATGATGTCGCTAGTCGACGGGTTTTCTCGGGGATTTCCCGCTTCCCTCGCCCTTTCATACTGGCGCTGCTCTGTACTCACCTCATGTCATCCCTCACCAGCACTAAAGACCAAGATGTTAAGTGCTGACCAGAATCTCTCACTCACAACTAGAACTCCAAAGGAAGGGTGACGGGGCAAACGTAATAATTAATGTGCTAATTTCCATCGTTAAGGAGGTACAATGATCACCATGTTGGATAATCGAGTTTTACTTTCATACAATTACTTTAATGTATTTTATCTTTAAAATAAATAACACGTATATTTATTGCATGTAGACAGACAGATTGTTTAATGTTTGCACCTCCTTCATGGATTTAGAAGAAAAAGGGGGGAGTAATATATAATCTAAAGCGTTAAGAGAGACGATACACGGTTGTCTTATATGTACCCATTTTTCTCAACTGTTATCTTTACAGAAGACATACTAACGTTTCTAGCATTTCTTCTTGTAAATAGACTCAACTATCGTAGGTAATATGTGGTATATCCTCGCTATCTGTCTTTCCAGTGGGTGACCAGTTTAAACGCAGACCTGGTAGTACCGGGTTTGAGCCGTGTTTTGTTACACATTTTTTACTGGTTCATATTTTTCTTGCTTGTGTCTGTTAGGGCTGTTATTTCTCACTCCTACTTGTTCTGTTTTAGATTAATTATGTAGATAAGAAGGCCAAATATATCTTAAAATAACTTTATCACTCAGATGAAGTGTTATCAGTTTCTTTTAATACGATGAACAAGTCGCAACCCTGTACGCAATTCACTATTTGTTTCCAGTCACCACGCTCTGGAGTACACACACACGCACACACACATACATGTATAGTATATTTGTATTCTGACAGCAGTCACTACTTTCCCAAACGCAATGAAACCTACCATGACCTTGACAACTTACCTGAGGTCCCTAGCTCACCACGTCGCCTTATATTCACACAGGCGTGAAGCAACGTAGCTGCTATGTGGGGGCAGCTCACGTCTGATTGGACGCTCTCGTCGACGTCCTGGGTCTCGACTGTCTCCGTCTATCGGCTGGACTGGAGATGGCCTTCTTATCCACATAGCTTATCTGAAACATTACTTAATTTTATACCACAAATATTTCTTATACCTAAACCAAAACAGGTACTGCAAAACTGTTCACCAGTTTCTTTAGAAATAAATTTCAACTATCTCGTCTTAAGTGTTTCTAACAAAACATTTGATATGGTTTTAGCTTTGCAACTAACCAACGGAAGTTTCGTTAGTCAACAATCTATCCGAAACCATTTTGTCAAAAAGAAATCAGACTACTTACTAAAAATTTCGAAGACAATAAGGGGAAAATTTTTTCAGTGTCTAGTGTCTTTTAGGTAAAAAAAAAATCGTAAAAGTAGTAGAAATAAAGGATAGTTGCCTTAAAGAGGAAGTATTATTGTCACTTTGGATGTATGTGTTTTTCATCGATTTTCTTGTTTCGGTCAAAATCTAATTTGTTAGAGTACAAAACATTCATGTATCGAAAGAATTTGTGACATCACAATAAGTTGTGTAATGTTTGTGTTACAGCATCTGAAACCGTTCAAAGCATTCAGTGGTTTCTCTTCCCCGGACATTTATACAGAATAGACTAATAACACCTGAGATACTAACAATATTGGCTTATAAATAAACCACGCAGTCTTGCTCTCTGCTTTAACCTAGTCAGAATTTTTAAAAATGAAACTTAAATACAGTTTATTCCTAAAAATTAATAAATTTTAATAGACAGTTGTGTTTCTTCCTTAAACTCTAGTTTAGCTGCAAACGTAAGAGAAGTACAGGTGCTTTAGCAAATCCTAAATCGAATGTGTGATTTTGTCTGTGTCTATAATTTTTCGTCGTCCTTGTTTTTCCCACTTTTGTCAATCGTGTTTGTAAATTATTTACGTACCGGAACTTTTGAAACATCAAGGAGTGTGCGTGACACTGTAATATTATTTAACGAAGTAACGACGCAAATTATTGGTTATCGCCACCCCACTGTAGCGCGGGCAGCTTTGAAGCTTGCCGCGACTTACGCCCCAGGCTAATTAACATGGCCGATATTACATCCCCGCTGGCTGCGATACCTCGCCCGCTCTACAGGGGAGCTGTGACTAGGGGCAGCGTATAGTGGTGAAGGGGTGGGGGTGGAACATGTTGTGACAGGAATGTGCAATCTGCTGGCCTGGCTGCAGTCAAAGAGAGGGTCGTATACTGCGCGATACTCGCCCTTATACCAGACAGATAGTTGCTGTCTCTTTAATCGCTTCCTACTACTCACGAGGGTTGGATAGGGCAGCCAAAATATCAGTTTAAAGTTTTGTAAACATAACTCGAGTGAAGTTTACCCGTTCTACTGACAGTTTCTGGCTCAAGTCCTCACTTATCCTGCTCTCGAGTAAGGCGCGCGGCTGTTGGCAGACGAATGTCGCAAATTGACCAAAACAATTGTAAGCAGTTCACACAACCAAAACACAAGGAAGTGAAACCGAATGGAAGGTGTTAAAAATATTGAAGAAACAAACACCGGACGAATATTATATGTCATTGCACGTGTTCGGCATCGCTGTCGCCGGTGTAGGTAGAACCTCCCTCTTGTACCTGATCCCGAAGACTTACCAGAATACAGCTTGCTGACCTGTATACTGCGAGGGTCGTTACTCCTCCCAGTCAGTCCCATATGGCCAAGACACACCAGTCAATGCTAGAAGCTGACAGGGTAGTTGAATACCACTGAAAGAAGGAGGTAACGCTTCTTCCAATAGCGGTGACAGGTAGTAAGAACCCACTCACCTAGCAACGGCAACACCACAGGTTAGCTGCAGGGAACCATCTTGCTGACGGCGATGCTGTCCAACCTCTAGGAAACCTCTTCGTGGCAGACCAGAGCAGTGACCCAAGGACTCGCCCTGTAAGTCTCGCAAGCAGACGTTCATAAACCACTATCACTCAGAGACCAAACCCGTGATTGGTTCAACAGAAGGCTTGGGTTCACGTCGATCCCCTGAGTACCTGTGATACACAGGGACCCTGGTTTTTCGCGAAAAGAATTATGCCCCACTTTGTTTCAGTGTCTTACGTGCATATCTGTAGTTCTACTTCGTGGTCAGTGATTGGATATTTTAACTCTATCGAGCCTTGGTATTCTAATGCTAAATCACAGCCATGAGGTGCTGCAAAGACTTTTTGTAATTGGCTCAGACGAATTATATACGGCTCGTCATATTGACACGCTGCCAATAGCAGAACTGCAGGTGTGCACGTAAGTCACTGAAACAAAGTGGGGCAAAATTCTTTTCGTGAAAAACCAGGGTCCCTAGTGATACACCATGCATCTTAGTTTTCACCCGAGTAAGTATCCACCCTCCAGGACTCCAGATCCTCTTATCCAGATCAACGTTACTCTGCTGTGGAAGTTGCATTCAGCAAAGTATTTAACAGATACAAAATGGGTATGTTTTTATACTTTCTAGCCATATTGAAACCCTGAATGGCATCACAGGCGTTCATCAAGATCCCGGTTATTGACACGTGACTCAGATAACCTACCCTACTCCAGCGAGTAAGTTTTCAAAAATGTCTCTGCAACTCATCGAGCAAGTTTACAGCCCATACGCTTGGGTTGCAGTTGGATCAATGACTAGGGTACTGGCCTCCCACTAAGGTCACCCCAGGTATCGAGTTAAGGCGGATAGACTTGGATATTCGCAACGTTTTGAATGTTAGCACATATTATTGTTTTATTTTATTTTGAATTTGTCTTGGAAATATGCAAAAGCACTTGTAAAAACTTAAGAATTGACATAATTGAGGTATATGCGACCTTTAACTCGTTAATAGTTTTCTTGAAGGAATTATTGACCATAAAAAAAAACAAGCATTAATAACTAATACAATTTTGACGGAATGATAAGGATGGGGAAATGCATGTTGTATTATAGAACGTGGTTTTATTTCAGCATGAAAGAGCACTAAAATCCTTGCAATTAATAGCTGACAAAAATATCTTTACTCACTCAATTACTTTTAACACTTTCAGTCATCGTGATGTAGCACGTTGACGAATTGCACGAGGAGAAAAATTATTTACGGTATTGTACCTAGTAGTTACACTATTATGATAACATTCAGTGAAGATAAGTAAACATTCTACTCTGGCATGTTATTCCAGAGGCGCTACACGGAGGTAGCTTGTTTGGTGTAGTCATGTCTCCAACTGAACACAGAACTGCAGTCACATGTTTGTCATGTAAGGTAATTGATGCATGGAGAACAAAACATTGTTAAACTATACGTGGTACCTTTCAAAGTTGCCATTCTCGTCATCTGCGTTAAGTGACGTGTCCTGACTACAAAACTTGTAATTGCAACTGCTTCCATGAGGCGTTTGTGAGGAATTTAGAAGTTCGTGCAAACTTTAAAACGCCGGCTCGTAAACACGTGTTTCGTGTGATGTCATGTGTGAGGAAGATACTGAAAATTAATGTTTTACGTTATGACTTGAAGTTGTTATGTTACTGATACTACCAATTAGTAGTATTCGCCTACAGTGAATCGATGTTTCGTACCAGTTTTTTCCCCCAATTTTCACTTGTCTCGAGGGTCTACAGTCAAATCACAGACATGTAGTGTCACAATACCCAAGGGGGGTCGCGATACAAGGAGAGGTTTGGAACTCTGCATACGCACTACGTCACGCGGCATTCACTCCGGGGAAGCCAGCATGACGAACCTGCATACGCAAACGAGATTTGTGAATTAAAATCGTCATTAATCGCAAACCACTCATCCAAATAACTTCAAAATTCTTACATTATATTAATCAACTGAACTGTTAATAATTATACTTGCTGATTTCTGTAACTTAAATTGCGTTATCATTAAAAAAAATAAAATTTAACAACGTGTTACTGCCGATTGATGAAAAAAATTTAGCGTAAATTACAGTAAGCGACAAACACTATTTTTTTGGTCGAATGGAATAGGATATTATAAATTGTATTTGTATTGCCTTCTTTGCTAATTGCGTGGGGCGTTATGATTTTGGTGGCAGGTAACACAGAGAATATTTCAATCGTTGCACGCGCGCCTGAATCAACGACCAGTATAAACACACTGTCGGTTCGTTTGCAATTCTCAAGTTCGTATTTGTAAAATATATTCCAATAACTGTTACTGAAGCAGACCCTACTCAAGCACGTATGTATAAATTTAATGTAACAATATCGCTAGGTATAGGTGCGACTAAGCGAAAACGAACTGCAAAATTACTAACGTAACTCAGGGGATAATGCCAGCCGGGGAAGATGCCAGTCGTAGAGGTTTTTTTTACGTTTTGTTGGTTATTATTCAAACTCTTTTCAAAAATCTTATAGCTCATTACTGACACAAAAGCACAACGAAAATATTATGTAATTGTAATGTTTTTTTGCACGTTTATTCAAAAAGTATGGCAGCGAAATGTATTAAGTGTTGCATCTTCCGCCTAGTTACCTTACATATTTCAGACACATGGCGCTGTACACAGCTAATGTAGAAAAATTCCAACCCAGAAACTTTCTAGAAAAGTATATTAAAAAATTGGCATTTGGATACAAATACACATAAATATGAACATGAGTTGCATCTACAAAAATTATGTTAATTGTAAAAATGATTGTTTGATACACTGAGCTTTAAAGTATTGCAGTTTTTTTTTAAATTTGTCTTTGCACAAAATACAGTAATAACTGACATCGTGTTAATCAAGCACATAGGTATAATTATAATATAACATTGTCTACAAGTTTGGTTAAGGGAAATGTATTACAACAGTTTCAAACATTCCACACGCCCGATGATGGTTGCAGTTGTACACATAGTTACCATAAAGTGGAAAGTAACCGAAATGTATGCATTCCGTTAATTGAAAAATATTTTATGACGACGCACAAAATATGCTCAAATATTATAGATACGAAATTTCGGTTGATTGTAACACTGGAAAGTTGTTACCTACCGTACATTCACTTTTCAAGTAATACATACAGGTCTAGCTACATCTTTGCGATTCTATTGTTAATAGAAAAGGCATTGTTTGGCAACAATTTGTAAAACGTATTTTAATCAACAAATTTATTCACACCAGGTTTTTGAAAGCGACTTTGTATTGTAAAAACAGACAATACCTATTTCTTTGCTTAAACTTATCGTAGCTCGTAGCACATGTATTATTTGTAGAAAGTGTCACATGTTTTAACACCCCCAGATTAATATGCTTATGTTACCATTGTAACAAGGAATGGTTGTGACATAAATAAATATAGGCGTAAATAAATTTCTTCTAATTTTCTTATTGTTATGTGCTCACATCCACAATAATAGTTCAAAACTGAGGTGATAACAACTATCGTAGCAAATAATGTTATTAAATTAACGATTTCACAACAAATAAGTGGGACTAAAAAATAATCTGTATTTCAAAAAAAAATCTGCCACGTCTTACAATAACAACTGTACAGTTTTATAGGCATCACTAATTCGCTACTTTCTTAACTTTCGATCGTTTTCTTCTGTTTTCACTCGAGATGTTTTCTGAAAAATATTGAGTTCGTTGATTCTTCTAAATATTCGTGTTCTAACGAAACATTGTTCTTATGACACAAATGTTGTCATGAAAGATTGTGTCTGTCACTTTCCTAAATATATTTTGGTTTTTCCAAGTGTGATTCCCATGAATGTTTATACAGCATTCGTAAGCTGTAACAATGTTACTGATAAATTCTTCTGTGGGATTACTAAACCATCCCAGGACATGTACTGTATCCAGTTATCCTGATGAGGTGCCAAATTAGTCCTTTTCGGTTATAAATCTGTGGACAACGTTTCCAACTATGTCCTTTATACATTCGCAAGTACCTATTTCTTCCCCAGGAATAACACAAAATTCCGCATCTAGGGTCCCTTTTTCCTTGCAATCGTCAACCAATATCTTAAATCATGTAATGTTTTGTAATTCCTATCCCATTGAGTGGTATCAGATCAAGGCGTTCTTTGCTAGAAGCAACGATGGTGTTTTGTCGCGAAGAACTAGCTGTTGCCGGTGTCGAATATGCTTCTTCAACTTTGTCTTTAGTGTTCTGTTTTACAAAATTGTCAACAGAATACTTCCGCATGATTTATTTGCGAAAAATATTCTTGAAATATATAGTTGTTCATATACATGAAAAGAAAATGATGAATTGAAAATATTGAACTGTGTATTAAACGTTTTCATGAAATGTTATGTACGTGTAGCATTTCCAGCAATTCTCAAACTGTTCCGTTACAGATCTCCATATTTCTAACGATTGCTATAGTTTCTTCTACTTTAATTATTTCTTTTAAAATAAATATCTTCTACCATGTACTTATCAAAATCGTAATATATATATATATATATATATATATATATATATATATTATATATATATATATATATATATGTGTGTGTGTGTGTGTGTGTGTGTTGTTTCTATTTTCTGAGAAAGCTACGGGCCGTGAGTACCTGTTAATAGTTGTGTGGACCAACAAATTGTTAATTACTTCGGTCGAAATAAATTTTACTGCTAATTTTAAATGGAATGCTCAGTAATGTTTTCATAGTCGTTATATCTATGGTCTTCTACGATTATTATCACGGACATAGACTGAACAATGTGTTATTTTGTGTTGGTACAAAGCGAACACGCGCTAAGGGGTTGACACTATAGCGGAGTGAATGCCACGTGACGTCATACGAGCGACCGGCTGTGTGTCGTAGTAGGAAAACCTACCTTGTATTTTTCCTAGTACCTTGACAATACCCTTACTTTGATTGGTTTACTCGTATGAGAGGCGTGTCTGAACAAAGACTCGCTGCCAACAACCATGAAGTAGAACTGCTGAGGTTCATGTAAGGATATTATATCAAACAGTGCAATCATCTTATTGCGACTAACTTCCACGGCTCTAACTGCTGTATCTTAAGAGCTTCATTCACGCCATAGAAGACTGTACACGTTAAAGAGAGAACATCTTGTCAATAATTGTATTCAGAGAATATATATGAAGGTGTTATCTGCTGTGTACGGTCCCAGCTCAATACATACACTGCTGTGTTTTTGTTGTTCTTCCAGTTTATTGTCTCGTGAGTCAGGCTCTATTGCCTCTCTTTTGCTGCTACATTTGTTAGACTCTGGAACAAACTCCCCGAGGACATAAAATATTACAAATCGCTTTCGGTTATTATGTTTGCTAAAATTTGCGTCATCAAAAATCACCGAAATAATTTTCTTTCTTTAATCAAACATGTTCAAGTGTGCGTGTAATTGTATGTGCGCATGTGGATAACACAATATGTGTAATGTCTAACGTATTTTATTATTTCACTAACATTAGCGCAATTTTTCCTTTTTTTCCTTTTAATATTGTAATGTTTTAAAAAATTTGCTTCTAAAAATACATTTTGCCATATTCTGTGTTTGAGTTGTAAACAATATCATTAGAATAATAAACATCAATATTTGAAATATTTTTGTTACTATTATTTTTATTCTTCAAGATTTGATAAGGCATATCAGTCGGAAATAGATTCCTAGGATATATATATACTAAGTGTAGTAATTTCAAGTTCTTGATTTTTTTACGTACAAATCTCACATTTGAACAGTCTCATGTCACGCTTCGGGCCAAAATTTTTGTTGCTATAACGTTCTTCAGGGAAAATATATTTTAGGAATTAGGTTTAGTGGTTAGCCGAGTATTTCAAGTTTGACTCTTTAGATGAAAACATGCGTGAACCAAGTGCTGTCATAAAAAAACTGCGATATTTTGCTCAGTTCACTTAATGAAACTCTTAGGATGAGTGTTTAAATTTTAAATTATCGTTTTTAAGCATTAAAAGATAGTTATAAAATATTATTTTTGTTCTTATTTTCACCATGCATAAGCCACTAAACCATAAGATACTCTCAAGGTATTTGACATATAGGCTAAATTTGATGTTTAACTGACTTTATAATCGTGTTTGCAGTTCAATACATACACAATGGAAAGGCAACACTAACATATCTTGTATCCGAATCTACAGGTGTAAAACAGTCAGTGAAAATATTCACTCCGATGACTATGCTCTGACTAACGAATTCACACCTCCAGGGAGCGCTTCTTGAATGTCATCTGTAATCCAACAGTATTCAGATACTGAATAGTTTTTGAAAAAGCGGGCGCCTAATAGTGCTGTATGTAGGTGGTGTACTTCATGATCAAATATTGCACATTTTTATTACAAGTGTACCCCAGGTCTTCCCGCACAAAGAAAACTGGCAAAATATATTCGTTTTTCAGGATATATGTAGAACGTATTATCAAAACTATTCCCGTCAATGTCTTCAGGTGGTTTTTTTTTTCAGAGCCAAGTGGTAATAATTTTAAATAAACAGTTTTTTATACTATTTTTTCCGGATAGTGTAAAAACCCTCAATTACTTTAATAACGCAACTAAGATTGGCAGTTTATTTACATTGGGTTTTATAGCGGCGATAGATTCACAGGTCAGAATTATTAGGGGTGTCGGACTAAATCAATTTGGGGATTAAACAAAGGTAACGCCTGAATTTCGCGAAAAGATATTTGCACCAACCTGCTTCAATAATGTACGTGCACATCTGTAGATCTGCTTAGTGCGGTGAAACTAGCGGCAGAAATTGTTCGTGTGCCAAACTCTCCCATAAGATATGATCTTTGAAAGAACTGTGCAATGGGAGTGTCTATTGCGCAATTGAGTATGTCTAGAGAGGATGGTTTATAGCGGGAAAACTTGACTGCTTGCTGGGTTTCACCGTACATTCAGCTTGTGGTAGAGCTGTTGTCCTATTTGGCTAAGCCAATAAGAATCCCGCTATTGTAATATTTGAGGCCTATTATTGGTCTGCAGACAGCTACGTTGTGTCAGACGTATATCACCCAAGCATATATCTCGCAAGAAACCACAATGTTTTCAAGGCTATGTCGTCACAAAAAATTTCCGCGATAAACCATCATCTCTTAAGTATGTCCAATCAACTAAATCTAGTCTCCCATAAGAAAACATGTTTTATTTCTAACCTGTAGTAGAATTAACCTTACTCGAGTAACTTCAGTCAGTTGGTAAAACAAGTAGTTTGGTGTTGTTAATGTAACAAACGGTCCAGTGTCATTGTCATAGAGTCAGTCACAAGGTAGAGAATGTGGAGGAAGGTAAGTGTCTGGTGACTCACAGCAAGAGGTTGTCAAGAATGTAGCAGAGAGTGTGCGAGGCAGTGACGGCGTGTTGTTACATGTTCACAGGACTTCAACGAGAGTTTCCAGATCCTGCACGCTGGCCGGGCGTTACGAATCCTGCGTCTGGCCAAGTTGCTGAGCCTGGTTCGTCTGCTGCGACTGTCGCGGCTCGTGCGATACGTCAGCCAATGGGAGGAAGTCTACGTAAGGACCATTGCGCTCTCTCCAACTAACTTTGCCCCGCTGTCCGCCAAGACGAGTATCTCCCTTCTCAGCTCTTGCCATGTTGTTTCAACTATGTGTCATGGCGCTCGTTGGAGCTTCAGTCCCCGAGTCATAGCAGTCTTTAATACTAGAGTCGAATTAATAGTACTTTCAGCTCTCCAACAACAATGCACTTCCTTGGTTCACAAGTGTGTAGGACAGACTTATGAATCAGGGTAAACCATTGCCGCTGAAGAGTTCAAACACTGTTAATATGACCCTTATTGCCATATTGAAAGCCACGTCCTTTTACTAAATACGGCTATGTCCGAACCTATGTTAACCACCTGCTTTTAAGTCACACTAATGAAGGCCTTTCAGTTTTTATAATCTATACATCCTAACACTTTGAAGTTTATACTCGAGTTCTGGAGACACTGGAAAATTGCGAAAATACAGAAAACATTGTCTTCAACAAACTGCACTATCCTTAGCCTACTATGGTGCAATTCGTAATACGTGTGTACAGTTTTGGGGTAAATCACATACTTTCAGTGTTAAAGCTGTACAGTTCTAACTGGCCATGTTGAAAAGACAGACAAATATTCAAATAAACTATATATTGGTACAAAATCCTTCGCTGTTATACACAGCCCGTTGGAGTCTAGCAAATAGTCAACTTTTCCAGCGAGTTTCCAGTGTTTCTGCCGAGTATTAGTATTGGCTGAACTTCAATGAATATGTCTATATTCCTAGTGAAAGTAAACTCTCATAAATACACTTTCTTTACCTGGCTGGCTTTTATATGTACGTAACAGGAACCCTACAATCACGTTAACAATAACTGTTGTAAACACAATTATAAAAATTTTTGTAAGCTGCTGAAAAGAACACGATTGCTTCCAAGTTCATAAGTTCAGGAAATGTCTCATACCACAGACTTTTATGCTCACCATTGACTCAAAGCCAACCTATAATGATATTTGCACAGTGCAGAGGGAGTGTCCCATGTGATGTGGGCCAATAGGACAGTGGTAAGTGGGAGTACAAAGATCATTATTTAATAGGGATGTACAAGCGACTAACATTTATCTCGTCTTGATCTATATAAACTGTGTACAACCTTCAGTGTTTGTATGTTACATTTTATTGTGGTTTTTGTGTCAGTTAAAGTACCAAGGTACGGTCCTTGAATAGATCGATTGATTTAATTTGTGTAACAGTTACGTAAAAAGCTTCTGCAACACTCAGAGGCATTCAAAAACATATTATTGCCAGATTTTTAATTGGATGGAGTTATGCAGAAGGGAACCAATCCACAAATTACTGGAGCTGAGATATTCAAGGTCAAAGTTTACTGTGTGTATATAAACCTTGTATAAAGCACTTTTTCTAGCTTCTTTTTATTCAAATATTATGATTTAATACTTGTTCTTTTTCTAGGATATACTTCTTACCTTCTACTTCTACTTGGAATGATTATCTCAAAATAAATTATTTTGTGGACTGATTCTGTTCTGCATAACTCCATCCAATTGGGATAGTTTTATAACTAATCATTCTTAATTATGGTTGTTTTCTGGCTTCTCGATTGATGACTAACCACTGATAAAAGTTTATTGGAAGCAAATCTTAAACTGCTGACTTACCTACTGGGCGCCGCTTACTGGCCTACTAACGAGTCCATGGAGTCGCTTGCCTTGCAGCACGTCAACAATTACAAACACGAGAACTGGTTGAAATACGGCAGCCAGCAAACGTGCAAGACTGAAAGCTTCACTTAACATTCTCTCTGGGTTTTAATACGTCCTTAAAAATATGTTACTCTCCATAAAGCATCATACATTTTTTCTGTGATATTTTATGTCTCAATCACGCAACGAAATGTTCATAATGACTTCTAGAAGTATTTTCTAACATATGCTCTAGAGAAACTGTATTTCAAACGTTTTATCCTCGAACCGCACAAAGAATTGAGAGCAGCTTTGTAATTAAAGGGAACTGATTTGCGGTGAAAATATTTTTGCATCAACCAACTTCAATGTCTTACGTACAGCCTGCAGTTCTGCTTATTGGTTATTGGTAGAATGTCATTGTGTAGGGACTTCTCCCATTTGGCTGGGCCAATACGGTTAAGGTTCCTACGACATCACGCGTCTGCGATTTGTGGGTGTAACCCTAGGATGATGATAGTTGAAAACGTCCAACCAATGAGCGTGAAGAAGAGCTGCAGGATTACATGCAAGGCATTGAAACAATTCGATACGAAATTCGTTTCAACAAAAATCAGTGGCTCTATTTACAATTATTCAGTTGCGAAAAAAATCAGCATTCTTGCATGTTGAGTTGGAACAAACCGTATTGTGGGAATTAGCCAAAATTATTTCATTTTTAAATCCTATTTCACTGTCATTGTTTCTTATTTCGAAGTCTTCCTAAGCTTTAAATGTGATTGCGTTAAATTAAGATGCAGTAACCTGGAGATCCGTGATAGATTATTTCATTATCCTGAAGTAGTGTTAGTGTGCTGTTAATTTATGTTGTGACTTAATTGTATTTGTACAAGAAGGTATGTCTACTATGGGAAGTTTTCATACGCAACGCAAAAATTGGGTTAGATATTAATGCTTGATTTTTCACTGTCAAAAATAATTCCTTCAAGAAAACTATTAACGAGTTAGAGGTCGAATATACCTCAGTTATATTAATTCTTAGGGTTTCGCAAGTGCTTTTGCAAGGCTATTGAATGTTAGTTCACATTATTGTTTTATTTTATTTTGAATTAGTCTTGAAAATATGCCTAATCTATCAGCTGGTTTGAACAAGTGCTACTTAACCTAAGTCCCCTGCGCCGAACAGAATAAGTTTGCCACAGTAACTATGACAATTTGTGTAGCTCTATGTTCATGCCTGGTGTCAGTTTAAGTATTTGGATCTTCTCGAATATCAATGCAACAACCATCGCTTACAAATAATGTTATGAGACAATTCTGTCTAGTGAATATATTAATTGTAGTGTGTGCAGATATTTGGAAATAATATGGGCTGTGAAGTGGGGACATGTTTCTGAGATATAATTTTGCAGAGTGTATTTATGAGTGTATACCGTGTGAGATCACTTTAGTTTTCTACCAGGCTTGACTGCAAACATATGTACGTATCTGTATATTTATGTGGTTGGACAACACGCGGCACGCCCGAGAGAACGACGGTCCAATAGTATACCTGCAGTACTAGATGGGCGGAGCTCTGTGTGGTTATGACATAGTGCTGACTGATAGGCGCGGAAGTAAATAAAGCAACTACATGTTCTGTCATGTCTATAGTACAGGACTGTAAAGTCCAGCCTGGTGGTCAAATATATCGCGAAACAGCATTGTCTGTGTTTGTTGTAATATGAAACGGTACGTTCAACTTCCTCCCAGCATTCAATATTCGTTGTTCTTCACTTGATTCCTTAATTAATGAGTGCATGGTACATACTTTAGCGCCAAAAGCATCAATTTAAGACCGTAGGTTTTTCGAAGCCCATTTGCTAAAATAAAATAACAGCGACCTCATAGTTAGAGATGATGACTTATCGTAGGAAAACTTGACTGTTTGCTGGGTTTCAACGCACGTTCAACTTACCAGAAAATTGCAGGCTTTCCCTTGTACGTAGAGCTGTTACCCTATTTGACTGAACCAATAAGAACTCTGCTATTGTAATATTTGATGCCTGTTATTGGTCCGCAGACAGCTACTTCGTGTCAGACGTATATCACCCAATCATACATACCACAAGAAACTACAGTGTTTTCAAGGGTATGTTAGCTCAACAAATTTTCACGATGTAGCCTACCGTCATTTCTAACGATAGGTTTGAACAACTAACAAAATTTTCTCGAGTAATGTATTTATGAACAAGTATCTCTGATGACAAAATCTCGTACATTCAACTGTGACGCAATAGATCACGCTTAACAAATGCGTATTTCTAGGTAAATGTTTGCTCGTGAAGTTGGCTACTGTCACTATCTAGTGTTGAAGTTTTTTTGTTATTCCATATTGACTTTCAAGAACGTGCAGATTTAAAATTGCGTTTTAGCCTTAACTTACCTGCCTACACTCTTAACTAATAATTCCAATGAAAGTACCTTTTTAACATAACCTCCTTCAGCTGAACTGCAGTTATCAACAAATTAGATTAACATTTTCGCACAGAAGCGAGTAAAACATGTGACATCGGCTGCCGGACTACCGAAAATACTCTGGTACGACAAACTCGCTGAATTTCTTCAGAAGGTAATGTCTCGACAGTGGACGAGATCGTAGGGCGTATTCTATGACTGCAGCAGGCTAAGACAAGCGTCTTAGTGTGTCTGAGGCTAGAAATATTTCATCGGTTGTAACTGTTTGATTTTGACAATTTTTTACAGATGAGCAACGAAAATCGTATTTTGCGAGAAAAAAAATCAAACTAACTATATTTTAAATAATTATATCTGATTTTCGCGAAAATATATTTGCACCACTTTGTTTCGATGCCTTACGGGCACACCTGCAGTTCTGCTTCGTGGTCTCTGATTGGCTGTTTTTACTTCTCAGCGTCTTGTAATTCTACCCACTAATCATATACGGCCACTGTTGTAGTAACCGTGCTCTGATTGGCCACAGTCATATAACTGACGTTTCTACACAAATACACGCAGCTAATAACGACGAGGCAAAGCTACAGATGTGCACATAAGACATTGAAACAAAGTAGTACAAAATCATGCACCGACACGTAGTTTTTTTTATTGTTGTCCGACAAGTCTTTGTGATGATATCGATGGTTCAGTTCAAAAGGCAAACAACTCAAAATTCCCAGTTGCAAGTAAAATGCATATAAAAATATTTTCGTTTCGCCGAAAAATTGTTACTTAACGTATATGGTTGGAGTTAATTTGAAGAAAAAGTATAGCGGTACAATTTAAGCTGTTTAAATTTTTATATTCTGCCTTGCTGAAATTATCACACATTGAAATAGAAGCAATACAATTTTACCTCTGTACTGACAATAAGATGAAGTGCCATGTTATTAAAACAAGTGAATTTACGTGTTATTTTTCTTTACAACTGGGTGGAGTGAACTTCTGCCTGTGTGTTAGTGAGCCAAACTAAAAAAATTCAATTTTTTTTTAGTTGTTTTCTTTTTGAACTGGGCCATCGATATGTTTTCTCATTTGACTGCACCAATGAGAACACAGGTGCAGCGGCACCGAACATCTGTGATTTATAGATTGAACCCCAACTAGTAGTTACTGTAATCGTCATGTAACTTTGTGTTATGAGGTAAAGTGTTTTAAATACAACCAGTAATGATATATGTTAGTTAAAATTATGCGTACTTAATGATCACCTGTGCTGGACTATCTTCATGCTAGCCAACGTGTACTTGCAGGGGGGATCTAGCTCTAGGTTTGGGGGGAGGGGAATTCCTGAAAAGTAGTTATACTCCCACAATCCATAGTCAATGAAGGGGGGCCTGGGGCCCTGCCCTGGAAAAATTTAGTTTTTAATGTGCAAAATAGTGTTATTTGAACGGCTTTAAATTAACCATTCGACTTTGTTTTGTTGTTTGAGTTAGGTACAGCAAGTACATAACAAACCGTTAAATGTTGCTTTTATAAATAGAACCAAGCGTCATGTGCTCTGTGCTAGCTCCTGGAATGCATTGAACCAACAACCACGCCATTAACTAAACTTTGCAAGCGGTTTTCTCTATTCAAAGGATATGTTGCTTGGTTCCATTTTAAAAAATCCGTCCGTTTAAGGTATTTCCTGAACAAGAAAATTAAACATGCCACTTTAAAAATGTGTAATATTTTATAGATAAAAGGTCAAAAAGGGGGCCGGGTCCCCTACCTTAACCCCCCCCCTCCCCCGCCAATTAAATCCGCGCCAGTATCAAGTTAGCCAGAAAACGTATAATAGAGATCCAATTGAAATCGTCGGGGTAAATGTAAAATGTAAACGCGCTTGGATTATAGTTTGTCCTTCAGCGAAATCGCGAGATGTTCATGTCTCTACGTGTATTCAAGCGTATAATCATGCACCTTATGTACTCACTTTTTCCTATTCAAAAGGTATTCAATTGTCTGTGTGTTTACTAAAGTATCTCTATGTTTAGTTGTCACCACTTGGAGATACCTAGGCCAATAAAATAATGTGCAATACATGTGAAGTCATAATGTACTACTTGAGTCAATTAAATGTCTATAAATGCGAGAATATATACGTCTGTGAATTCTAGTCAACAGATCTTAAAACCCTCTCTTAGCCAGCAATTAAAGAAAAGTACTTTACTGGCAGATATTTTGTGATCCTAATAGTATGAATAAATATTTACCCGTACAGCTGTCTGGACGTCTATGATTCATATGGTAAGGCGCCCGCCTGTCTTGTTGTTGAGCTGTGCTACAATAGGTTAGATATAAGCATTTCTTTGCTAAACTATTATACGTGTTTACAACATACCTACTCACATAAAGTAAACACGTTTCAGAAAAGGATTATAGAGTACTTTCAAAAAAATCATACGCATTGATAATATAATTTCCGAGATCCCCACTCCCCCTCCTCCCAACATGGCTAAAATCAGGTATTCGCACAGGTATATTACAAAATCTACTGTGCTCAGATCGATAGAAATTTTTTTAAGGTGCATACAGCGTACTAAAATATTAAGATCACTAACAATCCTATAGTTACTGCAATCCGATGGAAACAACGCTGGCTAGTATAGTGCCTTGCATATAAGGGCGATGTGCCTCTGGAGCGAGCACCAAGAGTGGCTCTTACTGCTTCTTCGCTTCTGAACCTTTAGAGCTAAAATCACATTCGAGCAGGTGGCGTGCTTAAAGGTTGAAACGTGTAAAATAACGCAGATCTAATCCCGTGCGACGCCAGAAACACGGTTCATTAAGTAGGAGAACACTGGCCACAAAATAATCCCGATATTTTCAACTGGTTCTGGCAGTTATCATTTGTTCTTCCACGGTTACAAAACTATGTACAGGATAACTCACGGGGCCTTACAGCCACTCTTAGATCTTACTGCATTACGCCAATTCGATTAACGAATTCCCTCTTCATGTGGGTCCTATCTACTTAATAAAACTCTTTTTAACACTGGCTGACAGACAATGCACAGCTTAAGCCGGTGGGTCTAGATGCAGGAATTCCCTATACAACGTAGGTGAGTGCTAAGAAATATTTTTCAAAATTCAAACCTTAAAGGGTTAAACAAAGGATGAAAGTTTGCATAGGAAGTATGTCATTTTTGAAAATATAAAAGTGGAATTTTGTATTTATACTTCTGAAAAACAATTACATGAATTATGTATTGTTATATAAGTTTTTTGACAGTATTATTAACAAACATGGATTAAATCAAATAAATAATATTATTATTAAATATGTTGATGGGTATTGGTGGAAATAGTATTTAGGCTTCTGTTTATAATTAAAAGTCGGTCGTGGTAGTGTGTTTATTTTTAATTCATCTCCCAATTGGGTAAAATAAGGGAAGAATGTTTGTATAGAAAGTATGCAATTTTTTAAAGTGGAAATCGGTATTCAGGCTCCTGAAGAATTTTGAGAGCAAGTAGCTAATAAAAATAAGTTTTGATACAGATCGACCTGGAAATAAAAGTACGAAACACGAATAGAAACTGACGGGGAAGAAAGATATTCAGAGGTATTTATGTTGAAATACATCTACTTAATAAAACTCTAACTAATAAAACACTGGATTTGAAGAGGACATGTTCCGAGTAGGTTGTCTAAAAACTGTAACATTTGAGGAAAGTCAGATGGGAAATCCCATCGAGCACACAGCTACTTATCAATATTTTACAGTAACCCGGAAAATGTAATTTATGGCGAATAAAACAATTATTAGTACAGAAGTAAATATAGTGATGTACGTAAGACAGTGTAGATAACAGTTGAGCATCACAACTGCAGATAAACTACATCAGTCAAGCGTCCTGGAAGTTATGCAGATTGTTTATATAACCGATGTGAAACGCACCTCGCTGGTTAACAAGACGTGGGGATACAGCTTCTAATCCTCATTTAACCAGTGACCCAGCGGTGTTGCAAATTATTAAAGATGTTTTAATTTTAATTAGCATTATCTGCAACAGAAGGCCACCACTATATGGCTTCCAAACAAGTGAGCATCAATAACGCCTATCCTCACCATACTAAACCCCGACTACTGCAGAGCAGCGCGCCAACGGCAATATCGTCAACTAGCAGGCAACAAATGGGTCAAGTTTTCAAACGAGTGTGCAGATCTGTTCTTCTAAGGCCACGCGACTAACCCCTGATCGAGAATCCTGTTCACGTAACCGGGTAAACCTATCTGTCTTGATCAAGTTATTTTTAGTACAGAGCTAAAACATCACCACGCCATGTATGTTCTGTATGCTTACCTATTCTGTGGCAGTGTATAGTTACTCATAGCAAAGACCAGAGCGTAATGAGCATCGGCCTGCTTTGTCGCGAACGAAAACGACCTTATTGTTCGACGGGTACACGTCCTCGTAGGTATGAATGGGTTAAGTGGCAAGACAAATAGTTTACCAAGGAATAGGTGCGCGCAACGGCAGCTTTCTAAACAGTGTTCAACCTTGTATGTAAACACTCACAGCATGTATACTTGCTACGTTATGCACGGCTCGTTCCACGTAGCTGTTGTCTAGCAGCACACAGCCTGTCCCACTTCGCTTTGACCTGGGCGCTAGTGCAGTCAAAGACTGCGACCAATGCAGGACAGAAGACTGTCACTTCGCTTTGCGCGCCTCTCGAGGCGGTTACAGAAGCTGGAGTTAAGCTAGGTTTTCTCGGTCACGTGACAAGGAACTTGATGAAATCCTGTTATTCTGTTCAGGGTTTTAAGACGACGGGAACCAAAAGAAAGCAAACACGTTTTATACCTGTTAAATGCGACGACCACAGTAGGCCTACATAATTTATACGTTATTTTATTCATATTACATATAATATTAGTTTCGTGCTTTTTTTCTTCGATATTGTGTACAGAGTATATTCAGTTGCACTTTCCTGTGTTTTGGTTGTGTCTGTTTACAATTTTTCGCGCCAAATGAAGAATTTTTTTCTGGTAACCGCCGCTAACTTTGCTCGAGAGCACGGTTAGTGAGGAGTTGATCCAGAATCTGTCAGGAGAACATTTGGTCACGAGTAAACTTCACTCGGTTTATGTTTCTGACTCTATAAACTGAAACATTTACTTACCTACTCTACCTTTGTTAGCTTTCGTAGACGTCTTTGGCATAGCCGACGGGGCTTGCTGGTTCAACGAGGTTTGTTTGTTTTCTCCAAGCTCCACTCGCTCGCATCTCTTCGACTTGGAAAGTTTAACGAACTGAACCGTGTCGACGAGAGGCACCCTACCCGGCATGACCTAGTTCGACTTCCGTCAACATGAGCCTGGGTGGCTCTGTAAAACCTGCCTTTATCCACTTAAGTGAACTTGGAGTTCTATTTAGACCACAAGATTATATTCTTACTGAATGACAGTCTCTCTATATCACACACCCACATACACACACACACACACACACATATATATATATATTTATATATATATATATAAGTTCTTATACGACGTATTCTAATTAATTGTATTTTGTTAACATGGCTCGTCCAGTATCTTTGCATAAAAATGTACACAAAAAGATCTGACGGAAGCAATAAACTATACTATACTAAGATCTCGGATATCTGTTAGCGATTTTTTTTTAGAAATTATTTTTTATTTATAAAGTCATCGGGTATTCTGAAACCGTTACACAGAAGCTCTGATTTTTTTTTTTTTTTTTTTTTTTTTTTTTTTTTTTTTTTTTTTTTTTTTTTTTTTTTTTTTTTTTTTTTTTTTTTTTTTTTTTTTTTTTTTTTTTTTTTTTTTTTTTTTTTTTTTTTTTTTTTTTTTTTTTTTTTTTTTTACTGCATGAAGTCATATTTTCCGAAACAAAGTACAATACACTTTTGGCTAGTTATTGACGCTATTTAATTTTCTTTAAGTCGATAACCAGTCAAAATAATGTAGATATAATTGTTTTGTTATGGTAAATAATAGGCTCTAGGACAGAAACCATTTCGTAGGTCGAGAAAAGGCGAATATTGGAATGTAATTTTCAGTCCGAAAACGTATTTGAGATTTGAATGTCACCACCTGTACTGTAAATTACGTCTTATATTGTGCCATATAAGTAGTTGTAAAATTTGGCTGTTGTGATACGTATCATAGCACACGTTCTCATGAAGCAATGGCAAACATTGCAGCTAATGTGCAGCAGATATGTGTGATGCAATGTTGCTTCTAGTCTAGATCTGCTGTAATGTAAGAGCGACCTGGGCTCCTGCGATGTGGCGCACCCCCAGCTGATTAAACAAGCTCTACCCCTTCCCCCTGCCCGTCTCTTGTGGTCACACGTAATCCCCGGGGTGTACTGCGGTGTGCAGCCAGCAACCCCCTGAGGCACAGCCCTCATCTTCTTAGGGCTTAACTGAGCACCAACCACCGCTTGTTAGCCCCCTTCACGTTAAACCCTTCTAACATGAAGATTTGCTGTGCTGCACAAATGAAAATATGAAATATAATGCGACCTTCCTTGCGCTGAGAACCCAGAATCAACACAGTTTTCAAACCTCTACTATGATTACAGATGATGGTTTATTGCGAAAATGTTTTGTGCCAATGTAACCTTGAAAACGCTGTAGCTAATTGCAACACATGATTGGGTGACGTACGTCTAAGCATAGCTGTCTGCAGATAAGTGACAGGCGTCAAATATTACAATAGAGGGATTCTTACTGGCTCAGTCAAATAGGACAACAGCTCCACGTACAAGCTAAAGCCAGTAATCTTCTGGTCAGCTGAACGTATGTTGAAACCCAGCAAACAGTCAAGTTTTCCCGCGATAAATCATCTTCTCTATCTATAATCCTGCAGTGGGAAGAAATTATCCCGGGAATATTCACACGATGCCAGTACATATGTTTTTAACTTATTCGGTAATTTTGTACGCGATAGTGTACATGTCGCAGAGGAATATTATATATGAGCGGCACTGTACAACGCGAGGATCAGTGTACAGTGACGTCACATTTCTGGAGCTCATTTATTAACTTTACTTCTGCTGTGTATGATGATATGTGCTTATCTGTATCACTGGCGACTAAGCACACATCTCCTAGGCTGTCATGTTGAAACAAGTACTACATAGTAGAAAAAAAGTTTGGTGAATTTCCTGTACGTGAAATTGAAGTAATAAACGTATACAGTGTCGTTTCCGTGCCAAGTTCGGATTTTTCTATACGTGCTACTTTTTTGGACCAAGATATCTTCACTTTTCTGCTATATTAACAATAAGTTAAACTGTCGTGCAAAGTTTTCGTTTGTAGACTTTTTCCTATGTATTTTAAGGAGTATTTCAATATTTTTGTATACTATGAATTTAAGGCCACGCACAAATCTTGTATGGTACTTAATGAATTAAGGGGGCATTATCAAAGTTGAAAAAGTATTTTTTAAAAAAAGCTGTTTTTTAACCATTTTGAGGGACCCCAAAATCATTTTTTGTAACAATTCTGCTGAATTTTTAGAGTAATAGAAGCGTAGTTTAAAGTGCGTTTTCTGTCCGCAGATAAACGCAATATGAGTAAGTTGAGAGATTTCGCGTGAAAACATTTTCTCGTGACATACTACAACAACGTCCATGCACCAGGTAGTCCTTGTAACCGTTCAAAATACAATTTTTCAACTGTATTTCACACATTGCCCTGTGTAAAGTCAGGTTAGTAACTGAAAATATAAATAGTTAAACAAATAAATAATGGTAACATTCCTTTGGCAAAACATGTACACATTTCATACATTACTGTTCACAACCTGTATGTCTTGCTGACAGGGTTGTATGCTTTACGGCGGCCGCCTACCCCACACTTCAAATGCGTTGCAATGTGTTTCACACAAGGTCGGAACCTCATTGTTAAGACGCCACGCTCATTAAAAACACTGTTTCTACGCCCTCCAACATGGCTAAAAAAACGGCCTTTTCAGACTTACGTACTTCAAAATGTACTAACCGGATGTACGTGAAACATAGATTGCGACCTGCACTAAACTTAGTTGCAGACTTTCCAGCAATAAAATGATATGGTCATTGCTTGGTGTCCCATAGTAAAATCTGTTCGGCGGGAAGCTTGCACGCTAGTTCAGCGCTTGGCTCGTTGAGGCGACGCGGCATTTGATGCGAGCTTTAAGGTCGACCTTACTGCTCCGTCGCTTTTGAACCTCTCACACTCGGGTAGACGGCACCCTTAAGGTGGTAGCCTTCCTTGTTAGTTTCACTATAGCGAGAAGTAGAATTGAAAGTCTTCTCTTCATGTGAAGATCTCGGTAAACTACGTATTGAGAACATTAAATAAATTGTTTCACAAACATAAAGTATTAAATATTAATTTCCAACGGCTCCGGTCTCCCTCGCCATGTTGTTTATATAGAGAGTGAATAATGAGCTCTATTTTTCACTTCGATTTTGCACAAAGACTCACTTCACGTAAGTTTGTCTGTATGGTTCAGATCCAGGCTGTATTTTTCTGGCCTATTTGCTGAATACCTCGTTTCTTCTGTATCTTGGACAGCGACACATATTAAGGAAGCACACTTGTTAAAGTAATTAGGGAATAAATCTTTTCTTTCGGTATCAGACTTAAATAGTCAGGACAAGAGGCGAGATTGCTGTCAATGTATTGAAGGATGTAGATGTTGTTGACTACGGGGTGTTTGGTAATTCGCGGAAACGTACTGTGTCAAGTGAATTTGATATAGAAGCTAAGTATAAAATACTCTTTCCTTTGTTTACGAGAAAATATTCATTACGGGCTTCTACCTAAGTTTTGCAGTAATATCGAAAATATTTTTTTATTGCAACCTAGTACTCATATTTCTAAATGTTGCTCCACAGTTTTGACGCTAATATCATAATTTGTAGCTGAATTTTTTTGTAGCAATGTACTGAACGGATTTTTAGATTTCATCACCCAAAGTTCCACGTTTTATGTCGTTAAAATAAGCCAAAATGAAGAGAAATATATATATATTTTTTTTACTGACGAATGGTACATAATTTTAAAAATCGCATCCACAGTATTGTGCATCGTGTGACTGCACATTGACTCAAATTTTTTCAAAACTTTTGGTTAAAAAAATACTAGAGTTATTGGCACCAGTCTGAAAAAAATATAAACAAGGTACAAGCCCTTAGAGGTCCAAAATACGGCAATGTGGAAGTAAACGGTAAGGTAAATGTGTGTATACAGGCTGCATCACATGAATCTGTGACCAAAACTAGGAGGCAAATACTCTATGGTAAAATGTGATCAGGTGCTTAGTTTGCGAGAAAAATGCCATGGTATTGAGAACAAGTTATACAATATTCCCGCTCGCTGTTTTTAAAAAAAAAAATTTATATTTTTTTAATTTTCATTTCAAAATTCAGCATTTTTATTACATACAAAAGTATTTTATTTTTTGTTTTTATAATTGTCAAATCATAGCCTACAACATTGTTATACGCTGAATTTTGTCGGTTAGGTATGTCAGTTGGTTCTAGTGGCGTACTGAAAACCGTAAAGTGCAAATTTTGACGTTTACGACTCATTACGCAAAAACTATGAGAGATACGAAAGTTTCCTAAGAGGAAGATTTTATCACAATTTATGTATAAAATAAGAAAAAAATATCTGGTACAAATTTAAAATAAAAATAAAGACGTTGAAAACTGAGGTGAAGCGCGCCTGACAACTTTTTGCCAAAGAGATTTTTCTGCTAAGTTTTTGTCACAGTCACGTGGCTCAGTCGGTATCTGCGAAGTACCTGACACCCTGTATATGACTCACACATGAGGGACACGAGCACTATTATATCCTCCAGTACGGTGCAGGATCTCCATGAACAGCCAATACCGCTGCACACCTGTGTGGCATCGACTATAGTCGGTTCGGGATGAAATGAGCAATCATAAAACCCCTATTAAGTTCTATTGTCAGATAATTCGTATGTTTCCGCAGGTAACGGCTAACGACGGGACATGTCTAGACACGTCACTTGATGTTTGCGCGTGTGAGATAAATTGTGCAATCGGTATGAATATATACAGTTTGATTTTAAAAAAAGTTTACTAATTATATAAAATACAGTTATGACAGTTTCGGTTGTTTGAGTTTCAGCATGCTTGTGTTTAAATTAGAAAATATACGGCGTTACACTCTCTTATAAAACCACCAACAAAGAGCGTAACAATTGTAAACAAATGGTACAAAACCAAACGATCCAAAATTAATCATTAATATCGTACCAGCACTGAGTCAAATAAAAACCAACTAGGCAAAACAGGATAATTTAAATGCCAACTCTGCAATCAACTTAGAATTTACATGCTGTATTTCATCCGTCCTCCTGGGAAATTCTGGTACATTTTCTAACAGTAATATAAAGCTCTCCATGTGATTGCATGAAACCCTTTATGGTCATTACATTACAACGGAACTACATCGCATAATTTCGCTGCCAACTATACAAGCAGTAAGGCAGCTATAGTTAACGTTGAATGTTGAATTACATGCAGTAATGGCTAGTGATGTTTTTCAAAGGTTAAAATTGTAGTGCTCACTTTATCCCGAACGACCTATATATATATATATATATATATATATATATATATATATATATATAGGTCGTTTCAATATTTCACTAGAGTACGGTGGTTGAGCAGTAACCCGAGTAAAGTTTACCAACCTTACAATAATATCCAATAATATCTCCCACACAGTAATAGTAGCGTTCCTGTACATTTATTAGAAAACAATCAAATATATACTGACGTCATCAGATTTGTCTGTTAACAATGTCCAACATCTGCTCTCGTTACAGTAGTTACAGTAGTGTTGCATACCCTTTACACGTCAAAAACTGAAAACTGACATTACTGTTTAGGATGTTATTACGGTGCAAGAAAGCTTCTGTTGGCAGCAGAAAATTAGCGCGAAGAAATAATGCAAACAATATACAACCAAAACGCACAACGAACTTCAATATATCGAATGAAGAAGCAAGAAGCGAATATTGCATGTATTATTTTCAAAAATTCAGTGCATTTAAATGTGCTGCAGAATTTTCACTGTGCCGATTATTTAATACAGGTAGGCTATATAACAAAACGTAAAATGATTCACAATGAACTATTATTGTATTTTAAAAAAATTACTGAACTTACAACTTCTTTCCTGTATTTTGAGTTTTTTTAAAACTGAAAATAAAGAATTATGGATTAATTTTTTATTACGTTGTTCGTGGGACGTTAATTAACCGTGAATTATTGTATTTAAGTAATTCAATTGGTTTTCATTATATTCATGGGGCAGTGAAATATGCGTATTTTCAACTTCGACAAGCCGTTATGAGAAAAATATGAGAGCTAAAATTGTTTTGCAGTGGGATACTGCGTACACATGTATTGTCTGCAAAACTAGTTCATAAAAATATAAACTCAGTATTTGATTGTACTTGAGCAGCCTTAACTCGGCCACGTGTTTGAGCAAACCTACCTTATTCCCGCCTGAAGACATGAAGTTCTCTGCTGGAGTAACCTGACGAGCGAGCTGGTCCGCAGTTATTGTAATGATTATAATTAGAGATGATGGTTTATCGCGGGAAAACTTGACTGTTTACTGGATTTCAACACAAGTCCAGCTTACCATAAGATTACTGGCTTTCGCTTGTACGTGGCGCTGTTACCATATTTGACTGAGCCAATAAGAATCCCGATAGTGTAGTATTTTATGCCTGTTATTGGTCTTCAGACAACTACGTTGTGTCAGAAGTGTATCAGCCAATCATTTACGTTGAAAGGGTATGTTGGGGCAAAACATGTTCGTGATATACCATCATCTCTAATTATAATAAATGTATTTGCTGTATTTTAGTTGATCCAACTCAATAGTCTCAGGGAGGGTGGACTGCGGATATGCAATGTAGGTAACGCTTTTCTTTCTGACGGCGATAAGTATAGAATGATCGACGTAAAGGGATAAGCAGCATCCGTATGAGTACACAGGTAGTAAAAATACTATTGAATTTTTCAAGATGACGGTATAAGGTAAGGGGGGACCTGGACCCGTTGGGACGATCTGCCCGCCTACCCCCCCCCCCCCCAGAAATTACCGTTGCTACGTCACTGGCACATGCAAGAGACGATAGCAGCGAGGAACTTGGAGCAGGCAGCGACGACAAAGCTCGGGAGGCGGGGGCAGTGTGTGAATGGTTGTTTCTCCCGGCAGATGCCGCCGCCTGCCGCCCCCAGCGCCGCCTCCGAGCCCGCCGCCGGCGTCGCGCCGCCCCCACCCCCCGCCACGGACGGCAAGGTGCCTGCCCGACGCCCAACACTCTATATACATATATATACTTGCCTGTGTCTTGTGTTTCTAGGGAATGCCTGCCCAGACCAGTATTTACTCCCGCCTGCATTAGTGTCGTGTTTACTAATCATCGTCGTTGCTCGTCCTGTCTTTTACTTTCTTTCTTTTATACTTGTTGTACTTTGTCTCGGGGCCGGTGTGTACGCCTGATCTGTCCAGCCACACGCCAAACATTCCGTCCACTTCTCTCATCGAGGCTCGGATCTCTTTATTTTCCGCTCTTGTGAAATACTAAGCAGGAAAATGTGGAATTTGCAACTATGCCGCAAGTTCTGTTTACCTTCTCCTACAGTGCAAACACGGTCGTTAAAGTTTTAACGTATTTTTATGTCACAATCAGCCATTCAATTGTTTCGTATTCTTGATTTGTATGTATGACTGCTTGTGGCGTAAATACGCGTTAAAAGTTCAACTTCCAAGCTTGTGCTGTTGCGCAAGGTTAATTAAATTTGAGTTACAACCGCAAAATCCACAAATTTCTTATTATAATAATTTCATAAAAGCAAAAAACAAAAAAAATCTAATATGACGGCTAAACCGAGCCTTAATATATGAACGGTCTATTTGAGAAGAGTTTTTATCCGGGTACATTGATTGTCTGGAACATTAGAAAATTAATACGTCGAGTAGTCCTTAATATGGCGGTTTCCAATTCGATATGTATGTCACCATTGTTTGTAGAAGTAATGTAGCCTTCGCTACATTCCTAAGACAAGGAAAAAATCTATTGGATCATTATTGGTAACT
Organism: Medauroidea extradentata; assembly: GCA_003012365.1. Taxonomy (NCBI): domain Eukaryota; kingdom Metazoa; phylum Arthropoda; class Insecta; order Phasmatodea; family Phasmatidae; genus Medauroidea; species Medauroidea extradentata. The sequence goes on along the minus strand of PNEQ01133401.1, from coordinate 8,027 downwards.
GTCACAAGTGTAGACGAGGAACGTTTTGGAAATGAACTACTCAATTCTCGTATTCTTTTGGACAAAAACTATCAATGAGGAAAATAATATTTCGTGAGTCCAATGACCATCACATTAGAATTCATTGTCCTATGCATACCCAAGCCCCGTATATTGGTTCATTGTCAGTTGTTGCACTGAGTAGCAGCTAGTGGACAAATGGTCGGGGCTTGTACATGCGTAGTACAATGGATTATAACATGCAGGTAATGTTACTCGTCAATTGTTCCTATCCCTAGTTACAAATCAAACACGTATATGTTTGTGCTACTTTTGGCTGTTGGGTCACGACTTAGTTGACACTTCCTTCCTGTGCACTCTGTGTTCTGAGCTACTAGCAGTGAGTGGTCAGTTGTACATCTGATAAGATAACACGCAAGTATGTAAGTGTTTTCATGTATTCTTGCTGTAAGTGCGTAGTCCTCGCGGATGTGTTACACTAGCAGTACACAGCCACAGATCTAATTAATGTGCAAAGGAGTTGTAAATCTATAATCTCCTTCTTAAATGATCCCGCACAATTTATGAGTCCTTAACAAGCCTCTGTGCTCTATGTTTAGTAATAAGGAATGTTGCGAATTATTTTCACCGAATATGTGTTTGACACGCTCTTCAAGACTCTGAACCAATAAGAAATTTGTGAGAAATCCAGGATCCAATCTCCAGTGGCGGCTCGTGGGTTGTTGCCAGGTGGGGCTGCAGTTGCCAAGAGCTGTACAGGGTTGTGCGCTGGTTGACTCTACAGCCACTGACACGCTGATGTACAGGTGTCCCTTACTACTGAGTGGTCACAACACATCTAGTAGCCGGCAAATATTTCATGCTCGTTGGTCTACGGCGCGTTCATCAAGAGTGTACAGTTCCGACTATCCGCAACCCCACCTGGCAACAACCCACGAGCCGCCACTGCCAATCTCATCGCTTGCCACCTGTTTAATACGACACGAGGTGATAAGACAACGAACAAAAGTTGATGCTCAATATATTGTACGTAGAAACCTTAAAAATTCTCGTTTTACTTTGGGCACATGCTAGAATTCAAACCAGTCTATGTTCGTGGTACTTTCGCTGCTGACGATTGACTTACATGACACATCCTGTATAAGGTTGAGCCAGTGACAATAACAGGTCTAATCACGTGGTATAATTGTGTCCTCGAGCAGCCAATGAGCAGCTGCCGTCATCTTGAGAGCGCAGACATCTTGGATTATAGTCTACAGGTCATTGAACCCGAGATTTCTTCCACACTATATTTATAAGTAGAGCTGGTGATTTTTGATGAAAATAACTATGCAACATTTTGTATCAATGCATGTAGCTCACATCTGGGCCTCTGCTTCGTGGCTATTGGCAGAGTGTATTTGTGAAGAGAAGTAGTTCATTCGACTGTACCAATGAGATTACTGCGACACCACACGTCTGTGATTGGCGGATAGATCCCCAAGACGCTGAGAGTTAAAAATAGCCAATCACAGACCATGAAGCAGAGCTGCAGATGTGCACATCAGGAATTAAAATAAACTCTTGCATAATTCTTTTCACCCAATCACCAGCTCTATTTATAAGTAGGAAAGGATAAACTCCGTGGGTTCGATGACATGAATAACCTCTCATTGGTTTCTGCTGTAGCGTGAAGCCAGTTACAGTCTAGACCTGATAGTACGGTATCCGTCCCTTTTCCTTTACTGATTTCTCATTGGCTTATAACTACCCAGACCACGTATGTTAATCCGTGATTCAATTACCAAAGCTGCAGGAACGTAATATATTTTAATTCTAGTTTGTTGTAAAACGGATCCACAATTTCTTCCTGCCCCTGCTCGTAAGACTGTGGAGTCTATATTGCGTGTCAGAGAACCTGCGAGATGGGCATGTTACGACCATGTGTCTCTCCCAGCCTGCATGTCGCTGTAGGTTAGTTTGTAACGTCATCACGGACTTCTTGTGGGGGAGTTTATTTAAAATCTGCTTTTGATTAAATTTCTCCGTAGCACAAGTTATATGTTAATTATTTCCAAATAAAGCCAGGTAGGATAAATAGAATGCATTAACAATTATTTTGAGATCACGTTTGTTTACACATCTTTACTGTTTTCATCTTTGTGATCATAATTAGTAAAGCCATTATTTTATGTCGAAAATATTTTTGTACTATTATGTTTGAATGCCTTATGCTCACATCTGTATCTATGATTCATGGTCAGTAACTGAATGTCTTAACTCTCACTTGTATTGAGTATCTACTGGCAAATCACAACAAACGTATGTTGTCGCAATACCTTACTATGATTGGTGCAGCCTATTGAGAGACGTGTCTGAAGAAAGACACGCTGCCAATAATGAAGAAGCAGAACAAAATGGTACAAAAATCTTTTCATTACAAACTTGTGGTTCTAGTGATTTGAGATAAACTATTTACTGATTTCAGTCTCACATCAGTTTATAAAGATAACAAGTAGCTCACGCAAGTATAAATAAATTATGTTGAGCAATCCTTTATGCCATTCTCAATTCCAAAACTAAGTCATAAAAATTAGTTACAAAGAAGCAAACGCAATATGAATATAACTAAGAAACTTCCTCGTTAAGAAGTTCCGCCCTAAATACGACATTAAACTGGTGTGAGGGGGTGGAGGAGGGCGTCACAGTCAGTTGGAGAGGGGTGTGAGCCACTGGTGCGACCCGTTGACCTTTCCAGCGAAGGAAAACTAGGGAGGAGTGGCTTGGCGAACCACAGCAAATGTCTGGAACGACCTTTCTTACTGCTGCAGTGCTGTTGGTAGCCGCACCTACGTCTGGACATTACTGTACTTCAGACTGTTCGTTTAAGTTATTTTACTTCGGTGTCGTTCTGTTCCTAAATACTGTTCTGTAGCATAGTTTCCGCATTCTCAAGTAGTTGTTATTTAACAACTTCATAATCTGGTTGTTAGATCAAGTGTACTTTTTAAGGCAGTAATGATGAGTAGTGTGTTTCGACTCCTCGTCGACGAACATATTACAGGCAGAGTTAGTGACTCAAATAATCAGTAGGGGGGGATGAAGTGGCCATTGTCTATGTTATATGACAGTCCTGACATTCATCTGGCATGATTTCGGGAAATTACGGAGACTGTAAATTCGAACGGCTGAACCGAGAACCGAACCCAGGCCCTACAGAATACATGTCCACAGTTTTACCACTGCACCACGTCACTCGGTTATTTAATAAGAAATCTTACACCAGCTGGAAATGTACAAATTATAGTTGTGGTCAAGTAAAGTATTGTCACGACTGTGTCAGCAAAAGTACAAAAATATTAGGAGGTAAGGATTCATTACACAATACTGCAACTACGAGAGGTAAATTACAGATGACTAACCGTTTATAAATAAAAGATCTTTAAGTTAGTTCCCTAAAATTTAATACAATATAAATAAGTTTTGCAAATATAGAAGCAGACTCGATAAAGGTCGTAATATATCACAGTCACTTAACAGCTTCAGAACAGCCTAAAAAATATAATTTTTTGATTTACTCACAATCGTTTAGCAATATTTGGTAACCTTTACGGTCATTACTTCCCTGCCAAGGTGGGAGTGTTTCCAAAAAATAAATTTAACTACTACTCACCAAACATCTCCGGCAGTATCCGCGATCCTCTGTCAATCTCCTCTTACTGACATCAACTGACAGACCTCCAGGGGGGCGGCAGGACCACTTTTAAAACCTCGAGTAAAGTCCGCCGCACACGGTACAATATTTCCTACAATATTGTGTCTAATGTATCATACTTGCTGCGCTGAGCTTCTCTAATCAATTTCCTACGTGCAACGAGTAGCCATGCAGCCTAGACTACTGGTTTCTTCTGCTTATAAACGGCGTTCTGTTTTCACTGACAGTTGCACTGCAGTACTTAAGCAGTAGCCAATCAGAAAACTGCACGAGACATTGCTCAACCTTTTAGGTGGACTTTTTTAGATACAGGATGGAAAGAAGTCGTTCAAAGACCAACTCACCATTTTTTATCATCATTATACCTTAAGGGCACGGTCTACCGCAATTTTCGTCACCATATTTTTATTTTTATATTTGTACCAATTTTGTATGGTTTTAGAAATAAAATGTGACTAAATTTTCTTCTTATAAAATTTTTTTATCTAGTATAGTTTTTCCTTAATGGCTCGTTAAAGTCAAAATTTGCATGTTTCCGTTTTGAACGACGACACTAAAACCAACTCACTTACCAAATTGAAAAAATTCACAGTGAATAACGATGTTTTAGTCTACAAATTCAGCTACGTTAAACCACAAAATAATATATTTTTGTATTTTTTTTTAAATTATTCAAATATTTAAACTCTTATCTTAAATTTCAGCATTTTTATTTAAATACAAAATAAAATTTAATCTTTATTTTTAATGTACGTGACATTGTAGCCTGCGAGGTCTTTATCCACTGTGATTTTTTCAGTTTGATATGTGAGTTGGTTTTAGTGTAGTCGTTAAAACGGAACATGCAAATTTTGACTTTAACAAGCCATTACGCGAAAACTTTGAGAGATAAAAAAATTTCATAAGAGCCAGATTTAGTCACATTTCGTGTCTGAAATAAGAAAAGAATATTTGGTACAAATAAAAAATTAAAACATTGTGATGATAATTTCTGAATTCCGCACCCTTAATGTATGATAAAAATTTTGAAATGAGCTTGGCATAGACAGTATTTATTGGCAGATTTATTAATAACGTATAAAAATAAATGCACAAAAAATTGTTTAAAATTTTTTAAGTCTTTTTTTTTCGCCCAAAAATTACCCGCAACACTTACCATTTTAATTATTCTTTGTTATCTGAACTAAACTAGAACGGCAGACATAAGTGTGTGCAGTTAAGGGGGATTGATCCCTGTCAGATCGGTTTTGCGGTTTTTCTTATAAATCAAGGAATAGACACATAGTTTTACTTTTTTCACGCTGACAAGGCATAGTTTAATGCTTTTTTTTTTTTTTTTTTTTGAATCCATATGGCATTGTTTCTGTTAATGTTGCGGCCTCTGTAGTCGCTCCCGTAAATAAAGCAATTTTTCCTTTTCAGCTGTTTCCCGTTGCAAAATAATAAATATACTATGTTTCCAGCTATTACAAAAAATCGATTAAGTTTGTATCTATGCCTTATCGTAACAATTTTTTTGATACATCGACTGGAACAGAAGTTATCGAGAAGAAACAGATAAATCCAAGGTGGTAGGGATCAATGCCCCTTAAAACGTATAATTTATCGGGTCGTGTAGTACACAAACTCGCACCGAATATTACACCGTGTGTGGCGGGTTTATTCAGGGTTAAACAACTTGTCCGACCTTCCTAATCATTCAGCGCCGGCCCGCGTCAGCGAAGCAATCACCCATTACAAACAACCAATCGTGGCAAGTGCCTCTCTTCAGCAGCCTTTCGCGTGAGGAGATGACTCATAGAGCAATACTGCCGGCCAGTAGAAACGTTACAACCCGGAATTCGGTTAAACCTCCGCGCCGTGAAGCTTCCGCGAGAACCAAGCCAAGTACGGAACAATGAAAGATGTCTGCAGCCGCAACGTACACAGCAGACCCAACCCCCGTGACATTGTAAATACACAGGGTGTATCGGTACAATGGTTACAAACTGTCAGGAGAGATATAGTACACACAGACGATGGGAAATAACATAGAAATGCATAGTTGGAAACGCTTTCCTGCGACACAAACACAATAAAGAACACGAACAAGAGGAGATAAAAGAACATAAAGAAGCATCGATCGTCATCACCAGCCAAAGACTTCCCAGCATTTTTTATGTGTTAGGATTGATAAACGTGTTTCTTCCTCTTGTTCGTGTGCTTTCTTTCTTGTGTTTTATGTCGCAGGAAATTGTTTCCGACCCTGTATTGCTAAGTTATTTCCCATCGTCTGGTTACAGTCTATCTCTCCTGGCAGTTTGTAACCGCTGTGCTGATACATCCTGTAGACCCAGCGAAATAGCGGGGTCTAGTTGCCTAGATCTTCAGCCCTAGGCAAGCCAATAACGATGTTAAAAGGTGTCAACAGTGGCTGAAATGTAGCTACGCAAGAGATCGGAGTTTAGAGGAAATATCGCAGTATTTATTTGAATGCAGTACAACCACTACAGTGCTAAAATCTTGATAGCGTGTCGACATCTGCATAATTTACTGGGTATATATTTTAGTTATAATTGTGGAACATAATTTGAAATTGGGGAAGTCTATGTCTGCGGGTCATAGGCCTACATATGCAACAATCAAGGATGAACAAAGGGACGGTCTCTTGAGGCACGTACCCAACCTCAAAGAAATAAATATATATATCTTCAAATAGTGAATACAGTTCCATTCTTAACGCGTACGTGGACACATAAACACACAGTAAACACGAAATCTAGACAACCGAAACCAAACAAGTAGACCCTACTTGTTTATTTTCTGTTATCTATAAGTAGTTTGTTTAATAATAGGTTTCCAGCAAACTCCGAAACGCTCGCTTACAACGAAGTATGTCCATAAACATGGTTTAGATAGGCAAAAACACACATTGCAAAAGTCGTTTAAAGAACACATTCGATACTGTACCACTGGATTTAGTTACTCTTACCTCTGGCTACTGAACACATCACACGTGAGCTAACGTCTAGTCAACTTTTTTAACGACACTCCGTCACAAATTGAAAGATATTAAAAAACACTTTTTTATGTATGTGGCTATTAAATGTGGTAAACTTATGTTAGTTTCATGAGTACATTATAGATGTTTGTATAGAATTTATGTTATAATGTGGCCTGTTCGTAGTGGGAGTTTTAAATGTTGTAGTATTTTATGTCCCGTATCTCTCTAAGAATTTGGCTGCGTACCAGGCATCAAGTCTCTTATAAAAAAACTATGCTAAAGAAATGTTGACGCAAAATGTGTGTCGTTAAAATTATTAAAATTTTGAATTTATGTTCAAATTAATTTTTAGATTTTTTACGACATCGTGTTTCCTTCAAGGCATAATACGCTCTTCTACATGCCTGTTGTGGTATTAATGGACTTCGCATTGTTATTCGTGATCAGCTGCAATAAGTGCCTTAATTCATCAGTTGTAAATATGAACACGGGCTTTAAGGATAATGAAAACATAACTAGTGTATACTAGAGCAAATTATCTTTCTCTAGTAAAATCTTTAAATATTGTAGTCTGTGCGAAAAGGCTTAGAGTTTTGTGTTGCAAGGCTGTGCTTTTAAATTTGTAAGGCTATAAGACCTCAGAACACTTGTAAAAGACTCTTTTAAGTCGCAATAAAACTCCTTGCTGCGGTTTGTTATCGCATACGCATATGCGCAGTACATACTGTGCTCGCATCACATCACAGTCAAAACACGTAATGTTTGTTTCTGTCTGTACATTTACAAAACAGCGAGAGTAATTTTAGGTATTTTTTGAAATACCTATTATGTACATAACAACGTTCGGAAAATTTTTCAATAACCATAGTAACAATTATTTTAGTGCCAAACTTGTATTTTTATCATAGTTTAATTTACCTTACATATACGCCACTTAGTCTCTTAGACTTCTTTAATATGTTACTGTTAATCTCAAATCGATTGGCTCTTCATTCGCTTACGTCTAAGGTTGCTGTAGAATGATAGAACTGGCTTAATGGGTTCATTATATTGTTACAAGTTTGAGAGCACAAACTTTATATGTGGGCAATTCCCATGAGTTCTTTGGGATAGAGGTCTTATCATTATAAATAAAAGAGTTAAATTAAGTACTAGATTTAATAGCTCACAAAGCTATGAAATACACAAAACAGTAATCAACTAGAACTCTCACAACACAATTAGTTATGCACACAATTACTCCTGTGTCACAGACACGTTAATTAACTTTGACAATTAAAGCACAAGAAAAGTCTACCATCAATTAATTAAACACTATAAATCACAATAAAATTCAGTCATATATCCAAT
>PNEQ01133400.1:0-59040 GCA_003012365.1 Medauroidea extradentata | reverse complement strand
TTTTGTGTATTTCATAGCTTTGTGAGCTATTAAATCCAGTACTTAATTTAACTCTTTTATTTGTAATTATAGACCTCTATCCCAAAGAACTCATGGGAATTGCCCACATATAAAGTTTGTGCTCTCAAACTTGTAACAATATATATATATATATATATATATATATATATATATATATATATATATATATATATATATAGTTTTCAGAGTTGTGAAATATTTACACTAGGTTTAAGTGATACGGAAGTTTTCGTTTTTGAAATAGTAAGTACGGAGGTATAATGGATCACAGAAAATCGTCAACAGCTCTCAGTTTATCCAGAACAGCCTATACACATATTTGCTGGGGAGAATACAGCACAACTAGAAGCCTTGAAACCTTCAATCCCTGAGATATACAGTATACTTACACGTTCGCGTCTATCTGCCTGGACTCGATCATAAAGTGATTTTTTTAACAACGTTAGTGCCACATGATGCTCCCCCTCTTCCCTTCCTTCACACACATTTTCAGTCCGTAAATCTGAAAACAATTCTTCATTAACAATTTGAAATACTTGTTCCCCTTATCCACGAAGAAAAAAGGCTAAGACGCGCGTGCAAGTACTTGAATTCCATAGCGATGGCTGCCACTGTGAATTTTCTTTTTTGTTTCGTGTTGAAATCTCAATACGTGTTCGCACTGCCCACAATCGGATTACATAAAAAAATACTGCACGCCATGCAACTATGAAGGCACATCAATCGACACAATGTGTATGTATGTACTTTGCAGTGGCGAATCCAGTTCTGGAGGGGGCCATCATGCCTTATAGTTACACCCACACTCCAAGTTAATAAGGAGAGGGGGTCCGAGGGCCCTCCCCCGGAAAAATTTTGATTTGATTGTGTTGCCTTTTATAAAGCTCTAGGAGGAGTATGAGGTAATCTTTTGAATATTTTACTTGGCACTTATTTTGTTCTATATTTTGGAGCCGTCTCGGGAGGGACTACGGCCCCTATACCCCCCCCCCTCCTTCTGGATCAACCCCTGGTACTTAGGTAATTCACACATTAAAACGAGAATTCGGAGACAAAATTGGTTCACGGGCGACTTTATAATGCTAAGAAAATTAGTGCTTATTTATATCCCTCCAACGAAACATTTTTTATATTCTACGGAACATGTCAGTATAATCAGACTGTCTACGATTTGTTCTAATTGTCACAGAGTCAGAGCAGAAGAATTATAAAATGGTACATAGAACCGCAAATACAAATATGCGGACGAACGGACCTTCAATTATGAAGCCATTTCATGACAACGTAATGTAAAATAGGTCTTCTATAGATGATTCAGGATAAAATGAGCACTCAAAAAAGCCCTGCTAAATTTATATTTTCTGCCAATTCGTATCTTTCCGGGCTTAACGGCTAACGACGTGAAATGTGTAACCTCTCTGGTCACATCACTTAATGCTTACGCGTGAAAAATTAATTATACAGTCGGTAGGAACCTATATAGTTCGATAAAAAAAAGTTTGTTAGTCGTATTAAAAACCAGTATGTCGATTTCAGTTGATTTTATTTCAGCATTGTTGAATTAAAATAGGAAAATACAAGGAACTATATTCAGAAATACGCTGCCAACCACACAAGCAGTAAAGCAACTATGGTTAATCTTGAAATCAATGCAGCTTCGGTTAGTGATATTTTTCATAGGTAAAATTTTAGTCCTCACTTTATCCCGAACGACCTATACCAGGGCCGACGACAGAAATTTTGGAGCCCGGTACACGAGAGATTTTGTATAGGTTGTTCGGGACAAAGTGAGTACTTTTCAAACCCTAGCTGCATTTTCGCTCTCCGATAATGTTTGGTTTCTTGTCACTTTATAAAACAAACAAAACAACGTAAGCAACTATCAGAGTGTACAGATTGTACCGTACACATAATAAGTAATATTTTAAAATTATCATTCTAGACAAGATAGTCTTCAAATGTGCTCACTTTATCACGAACCCCTTGCATGCTGCTTTCTTTGGTGTTTACTCCTTAGTAAATATAGACCCCAATTCAGCTCGGGACCCAGTGTTACTGCTGAACTCTCTGCCGCCACCCCCCCCCCCCACCACAACTCCACCGGACCAATAACCACTGGTCCTACATGATGCTGCTAAAAATCGGCTATGAACCACTGCTGATTGCAAAGTGAATTTGATGCAAACATAAGGCTGCCGACACTGAGAAACATCAGTTGGAAAACTTGCCTGCAATAGTCGTGAACTCGATTCTGCTAAGGACCTTATGATAATAGGACACTTGTGACCGTCACCAGTGACCATCACATCCTAATTTTTTTTTAATTTGCAAAGATTTTCTTTGTACTTTTACAAATCCTCGTAAAATAATCTCATGTAATAATTATTCATGTAATTGTTGTTTATTACAAAAGTTAGGTTGCATTATTAAAATAAAACGAGTATTTAAAATTTAATTTGTTTCTGGTAGCAAATACAACCACAAGGCTATCCTTGACGTTTTATAAACATATGATTTGCATTTTTTTTTTACAAAGACAACATTTGTAGTAGGCAGTACTACGAATTACAAACTAAACACTTCCGAATCAAGCCAGTCACAATCACAAAAGTTTACATTTGGTGGGATCATCCTGCACAACAAGCAACACGTCTTTTTACCTCGTGGGTGTTCAATTACCATTGAGAACACATACAGCTCTTTACGATTCCAGTCGGAATCCATGCGCCCACGTGGAGTTTAACAATGAGAAGACGAGAGTGGGGTGCAACGAACACAAAGCTTGCAAGGTCTTCTGCATAAATAACTCCGCGGCTTGCTTCATTTCAAGACACTTTTACCACCTACAGTAAAATTTACATGTGGCAAATGCTTCGCCGGTATCTGGAATTCACAACTGAAATGCAGCAATAATTTACAACCAGAGTCCGTCTCTTTCGAATTATCCAACCACGAAAAACTAAAGACGTTTTATGAACCTCGTGGAAACCCGCAAATCGCGTCAAACACACCAAATGTTTGGCAGCAAAGTAAGCCGATCCATTCTCGTTGTTACCATTCTGAATGTCAAAATAAAAATCTATCTTGCGTAATTTGTATGCGGCAGGTTATGAAAAAGAATATGATCAACCGACAGTAATTTTGTACCAACATAACCCTTGAGGTTTAGAACATTAAAGCTACTGAAAAATTTCACTTTCTCAAGACCACACGTGAGCATCACACCTCGCAGCTGGAGGCTAAAAACGGAATTTTCCGGGCAAATACTTATTAAAACAGCTGAGGCTGTTACCGTAACAGGAACACTAGTTAACGGACGTCAGGGCGAAAAAGACAAACGTCTAACTATAACTACATCCCAATAAGACCCAACCGCGAAATCACCCATTTTGGACATTTTCCTTAGCGACAAAATTGGTTTTGAGATAAATTGAGAATTTTAAATGGCTATACACACGTGTAATGCAGGCTGACATCAGTCACGTGCTTCTAACGGCTTCTGAATAAAAAATCATCTGTCGCGAATCTGCGTGTCGTTTACAGCCAAACAAATCATTATAACAACACCACGCGAACCTGTCATAGATTATATTCTACTTTCTTTTAAGCAGTTATTTCTCGCTGCGGTATTAAGAACCCTATAGAGCAGGCGCTAGATGCCGCGTGTGTGGTACAGAAACAGGCAGACGATAAGAGCTAGACTGCATCGTGCGTCAATAACCGTATCGTCTTTATGAGCGGGACGCGGAAACGGCGTACAGTGTTTAGAGTTGACTTTTTCCTGTGGGATTTCCCACGGCGATGCTACTTGTTTTATTTAGGGGAAGTGCGTATTATAGTCCTGTGCATGCTTCTCTGTTTTCGTCTTTGGTCATTTTGGGGTGCCCCGAAACCATGTTTCTAAGAACGGTAAGTAGAAAAGAAAAATATAGAAGCATAGTTTTAAATGTGTTAACTGTTCGTAGATACAGATATCGAACACATGTAGCGTCTCTTAAAAAAACTTCCTCCTCTGCTGCGATGTGCAGAAGCCGCCTGGGTGGATGTACCTGGAGCGTTCGAGGCCTTGAAGTAAAGACACGGTACTCGCATCACGTGTCACCTTGGCCTCTTAGGCGCAAGTCAACGAACTGGTGTGCGGTCTTCTCGCCTCTGTGAGGTACAGTCAGTGGTGAACTTATTATTGTACGTCGTCATATTTGAGCCAAAGGTCTGTTTTCCTGTCTAGACCTGCATAAATATTCTCAACCAAGATTATCACGCCTAAAAAGTACCGCAAAAACACCCGTTTTCGCCATTTTTGGACGCGAGTAAACAATTTTTAAATATTTCTGGGTGATCTAATATGGGTACACACACGTGTAACGTTATTTGAATGATGTTCCTAAGCACATATCGCCCACGTAGCCTATGTTGCGCAGTTTTTGAATAATCTACACATCCACTCGGCTGCCTGGGCCGGTGGCCCGAAGCAAACTTCCAGTGAGCTATCTGAATCCATTGTAACAATTAGTTTCTTATCTATCGCAGTTGACTCGGCCCTCTCACTGAATACGCACAGGTATAGATACAGTTACCCGTTTGTCGCGAAAATTGTTTTACACGTGCATATCAGCAGCTTTGCCGTATAGTTATTGGATGGTAGTGTCTTTCCTCAGACACGTCTCTTGTTTTCACTGCAACAATCAGGATAAAATTACCGTGACAACATATATCTTTGATTCGTCAGTATAACCACCCCAAGGCGAGCGAGAGTTAAAACAACCAATCAATGACCATGAAGCAGAACTGCAGATGTGTATGTAAGGCAATGAAACCAAATGTTCCTAAAATGTTGTCACCAGTAAGTCGTGGCTCTAGGTATATAAGTCGCAAAGTGACAGTTAAATAATGACGATCCGGGTCCGATTCCTGATGAGGGTGATCCTGATTATCATGCAAAACCGGCGGATTTTCGCAGTGCATTCCCATTTTTTCCACCCTTGCTCCATTAATCATACTTACCTCCTTTCACAGGCGCTGGGAATCTCTGGAAACAAGTGTTCCGATGACTGTAGTATGGCGTGGTATTCCGACACTAGGGTGTTGTACACGCGTCATACTACTCTGCCGCGCATCAGTGGCGGCTCGTGGTTTTCTGCCAGGATGGGGTGGCTGCAGATAGTCGGAACTGTACACTCTTGATGAACGCACCGTAGACCAATAACCATGAAAGATTTGCCGGCTACCAGATCATTTGTGACCACTCAGTAGTAAAGGGCACCTGCACATCAGCGTGTCAGTGGCTGTAGAGTCAACCAGCGCACAACCCTGTACAGCTCTTGGCAACTGCAGCCCCACCTGGCAACAACCCACAAGCCGCCGCTGCCGCGCATGCAATTAAAACGGATGTTGCCAGTCATGTTTTACGAGACCTTGGCACGTAAATTAATGCTCAAAAATTTTTTGAAATTCTCAGAAATTTCAAATTCGATACAGAAAAGCAAAAACGACGTAATTTACAGCTCTGGAATCGGTCACAAAATTACAGCTCCAAAATTAACTAGCCAGAAACTCATCAATGGCGTCACACAAAGTCAGCAATAACTTAGGATAGCTCCTTGTATGTTTTTACATATTGTCTTACATATTCCTGTCCATTCAAATAAACGTTTCTGGTGTTAAATTATGTACCGCTTGTCCTTACTATACTCTGTCCACTCTAAGATTGCAGCAGAATTATTAATTGTTAACGAAACAAATCAACGCAATTGAATTATATTTTGAGTCCTCGCATTTTGATTGTGCCGTAACACAGTTACATTGTATTTTTCAATATTTCAAATGAAATGTTTGGTGTGCAAAAATTTTATTGTCATTCACTTGAAAGAATTAGCTGCAACCTTAGAATGGATAGAGTATAAACCATTAGACCAATCAGAGAAAGTCATTGTTGTAGTAGCCACAGCTTTCTAATGAAAAAAATGTTTGCATCAACTTGCAATGCATTATGTACACAACTGCAGATCTGCTTCATATTCACTGGCATCATGTCTATGGACAGTGACGTTTCTCATTTCACAGTACCAATAAGAATAACGTTACCGGGACACCACACGTCTGTGAATTGATGGAAGGAGATATAAGTTTGGCTCTAGCTATGACCAAGCTCTCTTCATTTCTGTGTCTGCAAGATGTTGCTATCTTCTACACCTGAGCCGCTGGCAGCTGTCGCAAGAAACGAGACAGAAACATCGCACATATCCAGAAAAAGTAGTGTAGCAATATTAGCAATGCTTGGCGACTTTTACATAGACCTTATCTATCCCACGAAAGAGCGTACTGCTCTTTTCTGGCAACCGTTAAAATACAATTTCATAAACTAAACCCTGTATTTCAGTTTCGTGAAACTCCGCGTAAGCATAGAAAACCACGGTAACTAAATTGTGAAGTAAGGCGGACTCGAGAACAACCGTCAGACAAATGCAATGTGGGATAATATACACTGATACGTAAACGTATTCAATATTCCCAGAATCTAGTGAAGTCTCGACATGACAGCTGAACATCCCACGCGAGCCAATGTATACGTTAGCAAGAACACATGAAGAGTGGAAGAAATTTGTCATGTTAACCTAGGCCTTAACATGATTCTTTGAGAGCCAGGAAATGTTGTCCAGCTCATTGGGGGAAGAGTTATATTTAGAGCTCATGTAGGAGTGTGCTAATATCGTTACTGCTCAGTGTTTGTTCAACTCGTCCTTGAAAACTGCGAACCCTAAGTGAACTCGCATGAAAACACGGACTCTCGCACTACTATAGCTGAAGCTTTGGCCACTCACTGGAGCAGAATCTTATTAATTAACAACTATATGAGAATTGGGTGTACACACAGGGTCTTTGGAGTTCAGCCGGCAGGTTGTTAAACCCACAACATTTCCGGGATGTGATAATTAATCACAACACTATTAATCACAACATTCTGAAAACTTAATGGTGATATGCAGAAAGAGTGAGTTAAGAGAGATTATGGTCAGTACTCAACATCGAGGTCTTTAGCGCGGGTGACGGGTGACATGAGGTGAGTATGGAGCAGCGCTGGAATGAACGGGCGGGGGAAACGGGAGATCCCCGAGAAAATCCACCGACCAGCGGAATCGTCCAGTACGATTCTCACACGCGAAAATTCGAGGACCGACACCGTCGGGAATCGAACCCGGATCGCACTGGTGTACGCAGAAAGAGGCCAACCCACATTCGATTAAAACAGACAAATTAGAAATTGTTAATACAGTAACACGTTTTTAATTTTGTTAGTTAATAGACTTATATTACCTTCAAATACCCGACCTCTGTTTCATTTTGTTTGCTTAGCTACTAAATGTTTTAATGTGTAATAACTTAGTTTTTTTTTTCTCCTGTTCTTTACTTTTGTAGCTTGAATGCCTTCTGTGTAAAATTCTGTACCTAACACGGTACGAATGCAATGCTTACTGCCATAACCTAGGCAACTGTACAAATACATCCAAAAACCAACCTAAACACGAAACTCACTTGTTAATCGGAGACTGTTGTATTTACAACTCAAAATGTTTCCGCAATATTTAGTCGCGAAACGGAAATGAAACGGCATCATATTTATCCCGAAGCGTCTCGGCTCGCACCAACCACACTGCGAAGATGCTTCATTGAATTAAATAAATAAATAAATTGGACGTAGTAACGTAGAAGGAAGCCAATCTATAAAGTAATCTATTTTGAGGTGATCACACCACGTAGAGGGAGAAGGTCTGAAAAGTAGCCTATAAAAATCAACAAGTATTACATCACAATATTTGAAGTAAAAAGAAAGCCCAGAAACCACTGTCTAACTTCAGATAGCTACACGCGATAAACTTTGATCTTAACTATCTCAGCTCTTCTTAACTGCAGACTGGTTCCTTTCAGCTTAGCTCCGTCCAATTGGTTTAGACATACGCCATATAACTATGTGGACAGAAAAATCAAGAATGAGACAAAAAACAGACCAGGTTTGGCTCTAGTCGACATACACACAAATAAAAGAAAAACGTGAAAAATCCCATAACGACTGATTGTCAAAACACATTAAGGGGCATTGATCCCTACCACCTTGGATTTATCTGTTTCTTCTCGATAACTTCTGTTCCAGTCGATTTATCACAATTTTTGTCACGACAGGGCATAGATACAAACTTAATCGATTTTCTGTAATTTCTGGAACCATAGTATATTCATTATTTTGCAACGGGAAACAGCTGAAAAGAAAAAATTGCTTTATTTACGGGAGCGACTACAGAGGCCGCAAAATTAACAGAAACAATGTCATGTGGATTCCAAAAAGTGAATGAAACTATAAACTAGGCTATGCCTTGTCAGCGTGAAAAAAGTAAAACAATGTGTCTATTTCCTTATTTATAAGAAAAACCGTAAAACCGTCGTGACAGGGATCAATACCCCTTAACAAGTGGAGATTTTTCACGTGCGTATAGGACCGTGGTTCGCGTAGTGGCTAGAGCATTCATCAAGGCGATCCGGGTTCGATTACAGGCAGGGTCGGTTCCCGGATTTTCGCATGTTGACAACAACCAAACTCGCCCAGTTTCTTTCATTGGTTTTCTTGTCCTGCTCTTGATTGTATTTATTTATTACGTCTTCACGGAGTAGTATATAGTTCTATAACAATTAGGTCTACATGTATACATGAATATACACACAGATCTGTACACACAATTAAAAATACCCCATACATACACTCCGAATCTCACACACACATGCATGTATACACATATGCAGATACATTTCCTGGGCACAATACTTAGTAGGGCCTACTGCAACGGCGTTATGTCCCAAAACCGAATTTGTTTCGTAACGAATTGTCACTGCAAGAAACTGTCAAAGAAAATATTTGCGCTACTTGATGCCAGCTCAACAGAGACGTCTGCATCACGTCGCATATAACGCAGCGTCACATGTTTCATGGCGCGACAACTGATGTGCGGCGCGTATATAGAACGGTAACAAGCTAGGGTCATGGCGCAAGCCGCGAATGCAGGGGGGAAAGGTAACGAGCGATTGCGTGATAAATAGAGGTACGTAAATTTCGCAGATACATTCCAGGTCAGGTTGAACGCCAATTATGTATACTTCATTGTCATGTCTGTGGCTTGCTGGCGGCTGTTACGAAACGCGTTTGACTACTGCAAGCCAGTAGTAAATAAGGAAATAATGCGAAGTGATATCGCTTGCTACCTGCTTGTACGGTTATAAGCCAATATATAATCGATTGTGGCCATTGGGTGTATAGGACTGACAACTCTAGGCTGCTACCAGATGAATCCGCGAAATTGACGTACCTCTAGTGATAAAGCAGGGTGAGAGGTGTCGAGGAAAGAGAGAGGCCATAACAGAGGCGCGAGCGGAAAATTGTGCGACAGCCAATAAAAATGCCGCAGGGGCTCACTGCCGGAATATTCGTCACGGCCCGGCTGGACGTAAATCACGCTGCTACGCTCGCTACCGGGGCCACTTCCTATAGCCCTCCACACCAATATTTTTTTTATTTATAATTTCAACTAAACAAGACTTTTCACTCTCAAAGCTAATCTTTAAAAATCCGCGGTGTTTAAAAAAACATTTACTAACTCAGAAGTACACTCACTTCAACTAGCGATGATGACAATCAAATTCTACTACAATTTAATCAAGTATTTTGCAACGTGATTTTGTATAGAATAAATACAAAGCTGTAAAAATGTGTAATAAAAACGTATAATTCACCACCGCAGTTTAAACAGCTTACTTGCCCGTCTATGACATTCCTTTAAACATCCCAGCTCGAAATTATACTAATAATTTAGGCACATCCTACAAACTGAACCGTTTTCGTGGTTGTTCGGCTTAGCGAGCGAACGTTGCCGCGCCGAAAAAAAACGCACAATCCTGCGAACTTTCATGAAAACACATACCAATTACGAGAATCGTTCAAGAATCCTAGTATCTTAATAGCAGCGTCATAGGCCAAGACGACAATCAAAATAATACAATACGCTTTTCTTTTGAGAAGTATTTTAAATATGTGAATATTTGCTATGACTTCAGTCGCTTAGCTCTGAACTCAACGTAAATAACTAGGTATACTTACGCTTAGCATTGAAAGAATACATTTTAGTGCCAAACTTAAAACGGCATGATCGTGAAAATATAAGTTACAGTACGTTAATGCTAATGAAAAGTGCAGAAGTCGCAACAGTGACGTGTGCATTAAAAATACAAATTTGAATCCTATTTCTCTGTAATTAGTTACATTAATACAGAGTTACGGAGTAAAACTTTTTTTAAAGTATGTGCAATCAACGAAAAATATATAATAAAACTTATATTTAAAACGTTCCACACATACAGCAAAATTCTCGAGTCTACAATCTTAATCAGGTTGGTTAGCCGTTAACTGAGATATAATTATATGTATTTGTCGAGATAACTAAAACGTGTTTATTTACTGGTTCTGCCATTAATTCAAAATATTTTGTGAAAAAACAGTAATTAGGTTCTTAAGCCCGGTACACACTATCCATAACTAAGTAATAGGTAGAGACATGCAAAATTCGCGTTATTTTCTGACAGCTGACTAGACTCCAAGTGACTATATGCTCGTTCGATGTCTCCCGCTGGCCGATATTGTCGTGACTTACCGCGGAGAATGCTTACACGGTAGAGAGGCCAATCTCTGTACACACGTAACACACGTAAATGACAACACATAAAAGTTCGTGGCCAATTGAACCGCAGATTATGTTCTGTTATGTATAGGAAAGTGAAGTTTAGTCTGCTACCAAATGATAACGCGAATTTTGCATGTCTCTAGTAATAGGATTTCATACCTAATTCAGTGCAAATAGCACTGCGACAGTGTGCATCGCAACTGCGCTGGTTCCAGACATAATTCCGTACTTAGGCCGGGTCTCAAAGAGTCTGTACACTCTCACTCCACACTCTCACACTCGGTCACTCTGGTTCACTCTTCAAATAAAATGAGACAGCCACCCTCAGATGCACCATCGAAGCACTGCAAACTAGCGTGAGAAAATGAAAGCTGAGAAAATAAAGTAGTGCAAAAAATTTTCCAGTTCCAGTTTAAGGTTATGGTTGGAATACGAAGGAAAACAAAGATGTCTTCCCGCAGAGTGGGCGAGAGAGTGCAGCAAGGGTGTTTCGTCGCTCAGTCTTGCTCACTCTCCCTCAAATTTGGGACAGCAGAGAGTACACTCTGTGGCGTCAAGAGGGTGCGAGAGAGTGCTCTCTGGGCTATTTGAGACACAGCCTTAATTTCACAGATATAGCCCGTCCTATTTTTCATTGCAGTGCTGGACGTTCACGCATATGCGCCATTCGGATTTACAGCCACGGCGCATGCGAAGTACGCAAGCAGGGTTGCCAATCTGATTTGAATGTATATTAAATTCTTTTTTCCTGCTAAACAATGGCTGCCAGAGTTATCAAAACTTAAATAATACAAGACAGTTTAACTTATTTGGGAGTCATATGCGTGTCTTGTTTGTGAAATAGTTTTCGATAATTCTGTAGTTATACATTATGGATTATATAGCAACCAACATCACAAACATATTTTTCTTCTTTGTGTACTGAGATAGTATGTACGCAACATAGAAGTTTTGCTACATAATTCTGGTATAAAATCGCTATCGATGTTTATAAGCCGAAATAAGTAAGTAATAGAGTATACAATTAACGATAGTGTGTACCGGACTTTTGGAGGACTCCTAAATGTCTCTCGGTCATTCGGAACCGACTATATTAATGCAAAAAAAACATGAAAACGTTTGTGCAGCAAAGTAATCTGTACTTACTGACAAACCTCCAAGCATGTGTGTTTACTGCACACAACAGCTTCTCATTGGCTACTCGCAGACGCAGCGATATTCTTTGGTTGGTCCTTCATTTAGATGTTTCTTTATTATCGGCTCTGCGGCCTGTAGGCGGTGTCAAGTAAGTCTACGGACCTATTGCGAATATGAGAGGAACCATTCTTTGAAATTGTAATTTATGCTTGAAAGGAAACAAGAATTTTTTTAACTCCCTGAATATGATTACTGAAAAAAATATTATTCAATATAGAGGTTACAAGTGCATTTCTTAATCACTACTAATAAAATTAATTTAAAATTTACACTGCATAAAACCGAGAGAACTTTTCAGATACCATTTTCTTATGCCGATCTCACAGAAACAATATTCGTTCAAGGTGAATGGGCCATCTACGAAAAATAGAGCACTTTCGAAGACTTGGTTACACTTTTTCTTGCAACCGATTTGTACATTTTCGTCACTTGGCAGTGTAAATATTAAGCACGGTGTATAGATTTCACAGTATTGAACAAAACATTTACATATGAGGCCACAGTGAGTTATATTTATTGACACGATGGTTTTCAAAAGTGTTTACCATGAACAGCCTCGACTGAACCACGCTTGCATAATAAAACAAACATTCCTGGCTGTGACGCTAGCGCATTCAAACGTTGGAAGAAGTCATTGTAAGTGCTTGTCAAAACCAGGAGAGAGCGAGAGGACAGACAGCAATAACGACGCGGGCAGAGACGCCTGGAACTGACGGACCGCTAAGCGCCGGTTGTCCGCTTGTTCTGCCGGCCGTGACGACGGAACCAGACGTCTTTTTATTGGTTTTGTTATGCAGCGGCACCGGCCACACAAATGCCGACGGCCACGGACGGGAAACACGGTGGCGCAGAGGGGAAGGGGGGAGGGATAACATTCATTACCCAAATAGGGAGCAGAGTGAGGACGAGGAGGTGGGGTGGGGGTGAGCACGAACAATGAATTGGTTCCACGCACAGCCTTGTCACGGACGCTCGTAAAAGAAGATCGATAAAACATCAGCTACCAGGAGGTGGGGGAGGGCACGAACAACGAGAATATGCAAGCGGGGAGAGGGGAGGTTACAAGGGGAGGCGGAATGAACAGCAGTCAAAGAAAAACAAGCAGAGGAAGCCACACGAGATTCCCCTCTCCGTCGTCTGTCGGTGTAGTACAAACATGGGTTCAGTTCCGGTGTTTTGGTCCTCGCACTTGAGAAATGCCCCCCTGGCGCTATTCCCCCAACTACCCACCACCACCTTTTTTTAATCGTATCCGAATGTTATAAAAAACCTTATTGATTTTTTTTTTCAGGCTAAGAGGAGTGTGTAACGGTTTCAAATTTTCATGTTCGACGCGTGGGAACAACGGAGCGATAAGAGAGTACAAACTAAAGAAGTATTTTGGACATACGCCCTTGCAGCAAATAGTGTGTCACAGAAAACCAGAGAATACATACATACAAACAAACAAAAGGATATTGTTTGCAATTGGTAGCCTCTGTCCAAAATCTTTCTTTAGTTTGTGACGTGCCCTCACTGCAAGAATCGTTCACAAACAACAAGAACCAGAGTGTCGCGCTCGATGGGAAGCATATCGCCTCTATTCACAGCGCGGCAAACTGTCGTGCAAGGTTTACCTTGTAGTTTTTTTTTTTTTTCGCATGTGACTAAGCGATCACACTAAATTTTATTTTTTTGATAGTACGAAGTAAAGACCAATGCATGCATCTCGTTTTGCACTTTAACGAATTCAAGTGGTATTTATGTAGTTACAGGAGCAGTTTTTAGCCGTTTTGAGAGGCCGGAAATGCGGTTCGGCTATGTAACAAAATTTACTCGTGATGAGAAAGTTCGATATATCTATATTCTGTTTACATACCTATATTTCATTCCTGTTCGTTTTCGTGCAAAAGTGTGTATTGTGATATTTACTTGTTGCTCATGGATTCCACATATCAAAATAATGCTATGTACGTATACATACTTGCAATATTCACTTAGCAAATTGACGAGTGACGCAACTGTGAACTGAAGGCAACGAACAAAGGCGTAATTCGAGGGTCGCAAGGGGTGGCTGTTGCCATCCCAAAATGTTGTCGATAGAGAACGTAAAATTCTTTCTCAGCTTAGGAATGATATTTTACTTGTGCGTTTTCCAATACACTGTTTTTTAATTTAGTTAATGATATAAAATAATCAATACAAAAGTGTATACATGATATTGATGGAAGCCGTTCGATTTTCACCTCCTCCCTTTTTTTCAATTTATTTATACCTGCTAATCCTTGCCACCCCAATCAAAATACTCAAATTACGTCCATGGCAATGAACGACTCTCGCATGTCAAGTTGACTAAAACCGAACGATGAAAACTAGTACAAGTTTTTTTTTTATTTCAACATAGCAAATCAACGTTAAACAAAGCATCTTGCCATTTCATCGTATTTTCATCGATTTCTTGTATCCGAAGACCATCGTTTTTTTTCCTTCTGCTGTAACTCCGAAAATACAAAACAAGATTCATGAGTCGGTACTTACTTGATACTATCCAAAATAAAATTTACGGGTCACCTCTTTAAGTCCCGTAGGGAAAAGACTTCAAGTAAAACCTTGCACGCCAGTTCGGCGACTGTGAATAGAGGCGATATGCTTCTCGTCGAGTACGGTACTCTGACTATTATCGCTCCATTTTTTCTACGCGTCAAATGCGGAAATTTGAAACCAGTACACGCCACTCTTAAATACAGTATGTATTAAAAAGAACTAGACAAATTGAATTGCATGACCGAATACTACCGTTTATCAACCCACCCAGCAGTGACCCATTTATCACCTTAATACCTTTTGATTTCTACACTTGAGTCAACGAAAAAAGCCAAACAGTTCCCATGGTAAGGTCCCTGGACAATACTGTGCTGATATGGAACTACGGGCCAACACGGGATGTAACATCTTCGTTGTGGCGGAAGGACATCGATTCAGAACTATACAGAAATGCGGAAATAGCAGGGTGCTAAATAAACGTGTATTTTACAGTTCTCTGTAACTAACTAAACGAACACTGACAAAGAATATTCACCAGACATGGCTTCGTAAACCGTCATTCCAACGTCTGAGATCTGCACGCAACAATCAATGAAAATGAAAACGATATAAACCAGTGTTCCACTGGTAGTACGAAGCTATATCGCATAGTTAAAACAACACTAGTGGCGCTTTCAGTCATACATCTGTCAATTAAATAGCATTGGTAGATAGGCTAGTGTCCAGATCTAGACTATACACGAGTTGGAGTTGTGGTGGAGGAATGTATACTTTCCTGCCAGTAGTATGCGAGAAGTGATGAACAAATTCTCCAATCACACTGCTCCATTCTTACTAGCACAAGTCCGAAGCACTAGTTACTTTTTTAATTTCACATTGTTCCTAGTGACCTGCCACTTTGTAATATAAACAAAGCTACCAAACTAACAACCATAATGTATACAGAATGTCCCATAAGTTCGGTCTCATAGGGCAAATAGAAATTGGTGAAATATGGAATGTTTTAATAGTGTTGTATTGTAATGAAATGTTATTGTGAATAATAACATTACCACTACATGCCGCTCCATTCCGCCGACCACGTTACATCGTGCACAAAGCAAGTTGAACCATCGCATACGCATGTGCAAAGTACATTGCGACCATCAATTTGAGCATTTCCTGTTTTAATTTCACATGGAAGTGACCACACTGCAACACTATTACAACATTCAATATTTCACCCATTTCTATTTGCCTTATAACACCAAACTTATGGGACATCCTGTAGATTGCAGTTGTACTGTACTGATAAGTTAACGTCTGCGGTAACTGCAAATAACAATTTTTAAAGGCATTGTTCTAAACAAGATTGTCTTCAAGAACCACATTCTAATGCGGTCTCCAGTTAAGGGGGAGTGTTAGACAATTTTATAGTATTTTCAGTTTTCGAGCCATGACATTTATTCAAATTTTATTATCAAAATTTTATTTTCGACAAACTGCTTGACACAAATAATAATGGAATCTTTCATTAATCTGTCGTAAAGACAATGCAAGAAAACTGTAGGTTAATTTTTAAGAATTCTCTTGTATGATTCTGCACGACAAATTAATGAAAAATCCCATTCTTATTTATCTCAATCAGCTTACCAAGAACATATACTATGCTTTGTCGAAGAGAAATTTTTGATAATGCAATTACAATAAATGTTATGGGTCAAAAACTGATAATACAATAAAATTGTAAAACACTCCCGCTTACCTAGACCACGCTTGCCTTCTGACTGCAAGGTAAAAGACAACTATTTTCCAGTCGACCGTCGAGAACGGTCGTAATTCATTTCGCAGCCGTAGGGCAGCGAGTCGTCACTCTTCCCGAGACATTATCTCTGTATCTCTCTCTCTCTCTCACGGCTGTAAACTCAGGCGAGGGCGACTAGGTCCGACTGACGCTCTGGCAGCGCGCGCGGCAGCCAGGGGGTCTATTTATATCCGGAGCGGCGACTCCCTCTGCCCGACAAAGAAAACGACCCTCCCCAGCCCTCCCCCTCTTTCAAATCTCCCAATCCCCTCTGCAGACAGGTGTTGATTCCCTACGCGCTTACCACTTCACCGGGAGCAATGCAGCTTCCCTCCGACAGTTCTATTTGTCGACACCTGGCCAAACTCATGGACGAGACGCGGTGTTCCACGCACAGTCATGTTTGAGCGTTTTTTTTTTCTTTTTTTTTTTTTCTGCCAATTTACATATTCTCGAGAAGTCCTCGCCTGGGCGGTGTTACAGCGTGTCGCGCGTATTCTTTTTCACGCGAAACAGCTTAACTTATTCATATTATGTTTATCTACGAAAACAACACACACTTGTAACTATGCTTCCATGTTTTCAAAACTTCAGCACGCTTGTTAGAAACATGATTTTCAGCCCTCACAAAATTGCTGAAAACTGTTTTTTTTTTTACAGCCACCTTAATTCATAAATTGCAAAACGAGAGGCATGTGTTGGCCTTCAGTTAATATTTTCATAAAATACTATTTTAGGGTCACCGCTTAAAATCCCACAGGAAAAAGACTACAACGAAAACCCTGCATGGAAATTTGGCGTGCTGTGAATAGAGGCGATATGCTTCTCGTCGAGTGTGGTAGTGTGGTTTTTTGTCGCTCAGCTGTTATCACGCGTCAAACGCGAAAATTTGAAACCTTACGAAAGCCAGTGTAGTAAACCAAACTTCCGAAATACTGGACGTAACTCTATAATTTGCCGCGGCGATAAATCAGCATCTAAGCATATGGGGACACACGAGTCATAATTTTTTGTACGGGCTGAGTATGTGGGTCTGCTAATTAACGACGACGCGCGTATCTCGCAGCAGCTGTGTGGTCACGAGGGCGTGCAGGGAGGCAGTTTCCGGTACGACGACGCAGGCGCACGTGTTCTCCAGAGGGAAGAGTAGGGCCACGCCCTCCACCCCCACCTCCCCCTTCCACCACCCATTTCCAACGGCCAACCGTATCTTCTAGTTTTGACGAGGCTGCGATGTTTAGTCAGGATTGAGAACCTGCCTTGTGACACTATACTGCTGAGGGAAAATCACTACCTTGTAGTTTTCAAAAGCGGGTAAGAAAGCAGGGGTGCAGAAATTGTATTTGGAATGACTATTTTCCCAGAACACATTATTTTGACCTGAAATTTTCCACCAAAGTCATTGCACACTTCTTAAAATATTAAGGGGCAATTTGACTATGTTAAAAATTAATAACAATCATTCTGAGCTTACCAAAGGACAATATGTGACAGCATGGCTTGTATGCGAGTGCAGCAGCTCATTTACGTGCACATGCAGATACTGATTTATTTTCTCAACAAAATTTCCCCCTGAGGTATTCTGATTTCCCCCGAACATCGTTCCCATGATCGGACATATTCTGCACCCCTGTAAGAAAGTATAAAATGTTGAATCTCCCCGCACCAATCCATCCACATAAAAAAACCTTGAAATATATAAAAATATTCCACATATACGGTAAAAGCATCGTATTTATATCCAAGGCAATGCGTAACGTTTACACTCATCACCACATGCTTTACCTTACACAATTTCTCGACGATTTTATCACCTCGTGTAGGACTTTTATCTTCTCCCCCCACCCCCGCGAGACAACTGGCCTAAGCACGGCCCTGGGTCTGTTATCTCGAACTATTATGTAATAGGCCTAGTTCAATATCTGAACCCACAAGAATCAACTCATCGCTTAAAATTTCAACAGCGAAACCTCAATCACGTATGACTGATCCTGTGACAACTAAACCCGAATTATAGATGACTGTAAAGTAAACACTTTTGAAACCAGTTGTTCCCTCCCCCCCCCCTCTTTTTTTTTCTTTAATGTAATTTGTAACATTCCACCACTTTGTAATATAATCATAGCACGAAAGGAAAATATGACATCTACGAAATCCCCTGCTCATGTGGTAAAGTTTACATAAGCCAGCCAAAACGCAAGAAAAATCATAAGCATAATAAAAGAACACATAAAAGCTTACAAATATGAAAACCAGCAGTCAGCCACATGAGCACAGTCCATGAACACAGAACACAGTACAGTACTGAATTTTAACATGTCCATCGCAATAGCTAACACAGGGAATGACATAAGTGCGGTCAGAGCAGTCAAATATTACAACACCCCGACAACATAAACCAGGAGGATGGTTCTAATCAAACAAAATATAGACACCCCTCTTCAAGGAAAATCCAAATGACATAGGCTAATCTAGCTTACCCAAAAAATTATCGCCTTTCGTCACCATTAAAAAAAAAATATAGGCCTATATATATATATAATAAGTACTATGTGTGACAAGACGATTTTCAAAAATGCCTTTGTCATTAACAGTCCATAGCTACATCACAGAACCTTCAGGCGCTGTTTTTGAAGTGTGGTTGCCGCTACCTGGAAAACTATTTTAAGTAGGAACCGTTGTTAAAAATTCCTCTTGCAGATTTTATCAGTTAACAAGCACAGCATACAACATAAAATATGCCAGCATTACAAAAGAGCGTGGAAACTTCGTATGCCTTTGTTTATAAAGAAGTATTAGGCTGCTAGACACTAGCCTATCAATCAAATACAATGGAGCGGAGATAATCAAGGTCAAAATTTTTTGTATGCATAACATTTTTTGTGTGCATCTAAAAATTGTATAGACAAATTTATTTCTGGGTTCTTATTTTTCGTAAAATATTCAGATTTATAGGGACAGGA
This sequence comes from Medauroidea extradentata, assembly GCA_003012365.1. Taxonomy (NCBI): domain Eukaryota; kingdom Metazoa; phylum Arthropoda; class Insecta; order Phasmatodea; family Phasmatidae; genus Medauroidea; species Medauroidea extradentata. The sequence goes on along the minus strand of PNEQ01133400.1, from coordinate 39,832 downwards.
AAATTTTGCGAATTCAATGACCTATAGGCTATATATAATCCATTGTACTATGCATATTCAAGCCCCGTCTATTCGTTCATTGTCTGCTGTTCCACTGAGTAGCAGCTAGTGGACAAATAGTGGGGACTTGAGTATGCATAGGATAGTTGATTCTAACATGCATGTCGTTGAATTCGCGAAATTTTCCTGTCCCTACTGATTTAGTACTTGTTCTTTTTCTAGGACACTATCCGGACCTTCTCCTACGTGGCTGCGAGCGAACAACACTTTGCAGTCTAGCATGCAGTCAGAAAAGAACGCGAAATTTGCAAGTATCTCTTACAGTATTTGCCAAGTCCGACATGAACATTTATATTGACAAGTGGACAAAAGACAGGCATTTCTGAAAACAAAAGTTTAACATGGTTAAAGTGTTAACTTTGTCGTGAACATACTTTATACTTGGGTCAGTGTGGTGACGCAGCTGTGCGCGTGAATTTTTGTGACAATGATTTAGCAGAATATTGCGTTCATATTGGTAATGTTCACGACTCTCCCATTGCAAGAGTCCTTCTAGCATATTACATTCCTAATAAACTAAACTTTTTTAACGTACGTTTTCCAGTAATGTATTTGATACATACGCACTGAAGTAACATTTTCGCACATATTTAGCGCCGTCGTAAAATTTACGATTTACGAGTTAAGTACGTCAGTCGTAATGTCTTCGAACGTTTCTTGTCATGACGCAGAATAACGTACTGTACTATCATGCACATACTCCATTGTAATATTGCAAATTTCTCACCTTTCTTCTCAGAATGTGAAACAAAACGAAGAATAAAATATCCCAATACGACGACTCACCTGTGTTTAAAATGTGCTCCAGCGAAAGAAAAGAACACATCTCAAACTATGTCGCGGTAACTTTAAAAATTCAGCTTGCTTATTAAAAACATTATTTTTAAACCATAGCTTCCCACTAATATAATCATATTATGTGTGTGTGTGTGTGTGTGTGTGTGTGTGAGAAAGAGAGAGAGAGGCACACGCTGATGCTATGGATCGTGAGAAGACACACTTCCTTTCGGTTTGGTTGATGTCCATCACGAGTCTCGAGAACTGTTTTTATCCTGCCGACAACATATTTTGGCAAGACTAACCTCGCGCATTTCGTAACGTTCGTTGTTCTCACGCCAAGTTCCTTTTAAATGCACCTCCTAACGACTTACGATTAGCGTCAGAATTAGCCTCCCCGGCGAGACATTATAACCGAAGTATCAACAGCTTGCTTTATGTTCTCCGCTGAAAGAAGGCGCGTTGTTACGTATCTAAAGCCCGGCCTCGCGTCCCACAGCTAGACGCGCGCGCAGGCCTACTTCTTGGCACAGCTGTCGGTGTTGGCAGCTTTATCTAACCGGCGTCTTCTTCGCAGATAAAGCACGCCGACTGACGTGCTGCCATGGGATCACGCCCTCTTGCGTGATTCAATAGCCATCTTTCATAAGCGGCACTCACTACAAAAAACAACCGACTGTCGTTATGAGTTAGCCACCTCATTTTCTGAGAAGGCGAATACTATGTTTCTGCTGTCTAATCCAGTTACTAATATCCTGCATCAGTCATTAAGTGGGCGTGGTACATAATTCAACACTAAAAGCATTAATCTATAACTGTAGGTTTCTTGAAGCCAATTTACGAAAATTAAACAATAGCAATCCTAGACAATAGTTCTAGCCAAATTTTAAACAAAATTGTTTCCAGTGTTACGAACTTCTGAGGCACAATCTCTGACGCCGGAACCTCGTGAATTTAACTGCAGCGCAAGAGATCACACGTAGCTAATTAGTTATTATGGATAAATATTTACTCACAAAGTTGGCAAATACTATTATCTAGGAATGTCATTGGGTATTTTATCCATATTGGCTTCGAAAAAAGCGTAGAAATCAATTTATGTTTTCAGCGTTTACTTGTCTCTCACGCACTCTTTTAAGGGTATTAAATGTATAATTTTACAATTGGACGACATAGCGTTCGTTTTATAGTCGTTACTTATGATTACATTTTTCAGTTGCAAAATTGTTTAACTCTCACAGTTTTTCCATAGCGGTATGTCAAAGTCAGATTCTGTAAGTCACAGTAACACAGGAATGGGAACAAAAACCAAGAGTCTCACTCGAATTAAATAATTTAAACTGAAATTAGATATTATGGGCAACATGCTAAAATATTTAAATACACACAACAGTCCTTTTGTATTGTTTTAAAAATTGCCGTAAATTAAGTAAATTGTCATCATTTTCAGATTTATTTTAAAAAATAAATGTCATAGTGCGTTTTAAAATATTTTACCATATTGCCCATAATATCAAAGTTCAGTGTAAATTATTTCAGTCGAGTAAGACACTTAGTTTTTATTACCATGTTCCCGTAACTTGCAAATTTTGACTTTATCATGTCATCATGGGAAACTATGAGAGTTAAAAAATTTTTACAATAGGAAAATGTAGTCACACGTAACGTCTATAAAGCGATCACTATGGCGTGCAAATATAAAATTATGAATTTTTGCCACGTGAACGTCGTTAAGAACTACGGTGCGAAATAACACATAATGCAGTAGTATATATGTACGGTTACAGTAATTACATGCCTTGAGTCAGTGATTTTTGGTAAAAAAAAAATAATTTTGCATCAAGTTGATTTTTTTGCCTTACGTGCACATGTGCTTATCTGCTGCATGGTTATTGGCGTAGTGTGGCCTATTTGTTCAGAGGCATCGCTCATCTGACTGCACAGGGTTACTGAGTCACCACACGTCTGAGATTTGCCGGCAGAACTCCCAAGACACTGAGAGTTGAATACATCCAATCATTGACCATGAACCAGATGCTTGTTTTGAACGCATCGACAGATACATGTTACCTTTGCTTGTTATGAGAGGTCGTTATTTTCTTGTTGTTGATGTTAAGGTCTTGTTACGGAGTTTTGCAGTGATTTCGAAAATATTTTTTTTTTATTGCTACCTAATACATCAAAATTTCGCTGCACAGTTTTGACCCTTATATGTTATAATTTGTAGCTGAATGTTTTTGTAGAATTATACTGAACGGTTTTTTAGATTTCATTACCCAAAGTACCACGTTTTTCGTCGTGAAAATAAGCAAAAATGAAGGAAATTATTTTTATGCTGGCGAATGGTACATTATTATAAAAAAACGCGTCCACAGTATTGTGCATCATGTGATTGCACATTGACTCAAATTTTTACAAAACTTTTGGTTTAAAAAATATTTGAGTTATTGGCACCAGTCTGAAAAAAAAACTCGGGAACAAGCCCTTAATGGAAAACCCCCCCTCCCTTTTTTTTTTTAAGAAAAAACATACTATGTAAGTATTGGTTGAGCAATAACAATTTATGTGATGGCACTAATTGTTTAAATTCTTCCGTAAGTAATCTATTCAATACCGAGAAGCAATACTACAAAACATGTAAGAGAGAATCCATATTGACTTGAATATTGCAGTTCAAATTAACGTCTGTGGCTTTGATGGCTATATTTCTGCTAATACGCAAATAAATAAAAAATTAAGCTGACCCCTTAATTCTTCCGTAAGTAGAATACCGTATGCATGAATGTATACACTTTAAAAAAAAATTTATCACAAAACTAATCGCAATTATTACGAGGTCCTCATGTTGAGGTTGTGAACTGTCACAAAGTCAAAAGAAGTTTCATACCTAATAATTAAACACACGCTTTCTTATCACAACGAATAACATCCATTAATTCTGTAGCCTACGACATAACATTTTGCTTCCTAAAAACTTGGATTCAAATGTATCACTTTCTCCTATTTTCTCTTCAATGGACGGAAAAAAACACACCAGAATGCTTGTAGACTTTTTTTTCTGGCGATAACTAACATAAACTACATTTTTTGTACCAAATATTTGTGGAGTTGCAAAACCAAATTTAAAACATCCACTTTATTCCGCATTATAACCACATTCAGAGAATTTTTCCCCCATTGTGAGGGAAGAATAGCATGGCAACAATGGCACAGTCGCAACAGTGATTACAAAACATTTCTGGAAAAAGATTAGGTTGTCGGTCGTAACTAAACAGACGGTAGCGACCATATGACAATGTATAAATATACGTGAAGGTTTGCCATGTATGTGTGTTTGCATGTCGGCAACAATGCGGAGAAAGACATGTCAACCTGCAGGAGAAAAATAAACAATTTGAGAATGAAAAATAAAGAATTGTAAGACTGAAAGAAAACAACGGAAATTTTTGCAAATAAAGCGACTACATTGTTGTTTACAAATCAGGCAGATTTTTCGGGACGTAATATGAGCACCATGCGAACAAATAAGCTCACTTGGGCGTACCCAGAGGGTGGTTTAGGGGCTTCAAACCCCAACCGAAATGTCAGTTTTCTTATCTATTTATTACAGTTTACATTACAAAAAGTACAATATACTACAAAAACAACCACAATGTTAGTAAAAATACGTTCATAATACATATAAAAACGTCAAACACAGGTGACATTAAAACATTTATGCAAGTAGAGAGTTCAAACCCCCCTCCGGAAACTATTCCTAGGTACGCCCACGGTTCATTTACTTAAAATAATAATAATAGCTAATAATACAGTGTAAAACAACACATGACGTTGACAAACAAATTCACCGAAATAGAATATAACATTGAAAATAATGTTATAAAAATCCCAAAACACTATACATAAGTCTACAGATGGCTGCTCATAAAACACGTAGGCCTACGCATGAAATCTAGCTGAACGTCAGAAAAATTAAAACAAGATCGAAAAACTTGACACTTAAAATATTGGTCATTAAAAAACTATTAAAAGAGTAATGCAAGCACGTACGGAAACTAAACATTGCAAACGATTCAACAGCAGCAATACAAAGAAATACAGCGGCTTACAGCCAAACTTTCGGACCGACACTCATAAATGGCGAGTGTGTGTCCATGTATTAAATGCGGTGAAGTTTGAAACAACAAAGGTCTCTGCTTTGTACTCAAATTACACAGCTGGGAGACCAAAATACTGGGTTTCACAAAACCCAACAACTTAGATGTTATTACTGGAGAATTCATTCCGCACCTCTTACACGCTACTGGCTGACGTCCACTAATATCTAAATGCAACTGTGTGGACTCTCCTTCGAGATGCTTGGCCCAAACGATATTTGTGAAATTACATTTTAGTAGCACCGATATTGTGTCACCAGTACATTTTTGTACTTCGCTACCGATTTCAGCACTTGACACGAGTAACTGACGAATGTCAGTTATCATGAGCACGTATTGGAACAAATAAGTGGATATTTTGCTGAACTTGGTTTCAACACTGGAAGACAGGTAGGATATGAATACGCATTTCTTCGGATGATTGACGGACGTTATCTATACCACCACTCCTGGCTGTTAAGTAACCCCGGAAGCCATCAACGATATCAGTTTGGCAGCCTTCTGCTGATAGCACCTAACGGTTTCACTACGAACCACGTGGAATAGTTCTAGTAAAACTTACTATTTATAGTTGCCTATTAACACTGCAAACGTGACAGAAACGGACAATATTTTGCATGCCCCTTCTACCATACTAGGACTCGGTAAATTTTTTAACACTTTATTTTCAAGCTTCTGTAAAAGTAATAATTCTACGCGAATCCCTTAACGCAAGTTGTGCAATTTTTTTTATGTAAATTTGCATTTTCAAACCAGCGTTCATACAAGACATAACATACGCGTACCTTGAATAATTAACTGGCCGTAGTCCATAAACGGAACTACAGATAAAAACTTTAACTGAGATCTCCAAATTTTTTAACGTCAGAATTTAAAAACCAAAAAGTGTAATAATTATACATAGGCTAAGAGTTTTGTATTGTCAGCAAATATTTCTCATTAACTGTGCACTCTTTATAGACTTTGCACGATGTAGGCTACATAGCGTAAATTATGTCCTATAAGTAGGCTATAGTAACTTCCTGGATAGACAGTTTTTTGTGTGTGTGCGTATGAGAGAGAGAGAGAGAGATACAAAATCAGTGGAACACTGAGAGTGCTGCTGCTGACCGGCATATGCAATGCAGTAGTATCACATATTCGCGTAAGTCACTTAGCTATCCCAGTGATTTACTATAATTGTGTTTCCTATAGAACTTCAAGCGATTACCTTATGATTAAATCTGTGGAAGTATGGTTTAAAAAACCAGCGCATGTTTCTGGCTTTAAGTTTTACGAGTCCTGTTGATATTTTCCTTGGCATGACAGTTTTAAATAACCGTTTTCGGCTCGAAATACGTGTCTTTAATAAGAAAGCTGAATTTTTAAAGCTATAGCGACATAGTTCGATATGTGTGTTCTTTTATTTCGCTGCAGAACATTTTAAGCACAAGTAACGAGGTCCTTTAAGGAGGAGTGTCAGTCGCCATATTGGAACATGTTACTTTTCATGTTTTTTTTTTAAATTATGTTCTTAATTAGCTCGACTGATTGCGGCCTAAATATTCTTTAAAAGTTTAACTGCGATGTCTGTACTGTAGTGGAAGGTGAATATAATTCACGCTCGTAAATTTTACACTTTTCTTGTATTTAAAAAAAAAATTCAATATGGCGACTGATATCTCATCTGAAGGTGGGGTTTCACCCCGCGTGTTGAATTCTCCATTAATAAATAGTAACAATAATTTCACTGGAATAACTAAAACTTTAACTTAGTCACTATACAAATAATGACTTCGTTATTCAGCAACTTTTACATACGCATTAGCCTACCTGATGGATATAGACCGGAATAAGGCATATGTTCACTGACCTATACCTATAAGCTAGCCGCCAAGAATGTATTTACTTAAAACCAGTGGCGAATATAGAAACGTATTTGGGGTGGGGGGGGGGGGCCTTACGTGACTTTATGGATTGTAAAATATACCAGCCATCTCAAAGTGCGATTGTTTACTATATTACAGAACATTATAAATAACATACATAGCCTACAAGTAGGACACATTAAATGTACTTGGCTCATCAAAGAACAAAACTCCAGTTTCCTTGAGGCGACTGCACATACTTTGGCTATCGGTACATAATGTTCAACACGATCTAGCCCCCTCCCCCTTTTTAAATCCGCCACTGACTTAAGGACTCGTTCCTTAGTTTTTTTTTTTTTTTTTTTTTATACTGGTGCCAATAACTAACCAAAAGCACACGATGCACAATACTGTGGCTGCATTTTTAAAAATAATGTACCTTTCGTGAGCAAAAAAAAAAAAATATTTTGCTTCGTTTTGGTTTATTTTTACAATAAAAAACGTGGTACTTTGGGTGACGAAATCTAAAAAACCGTTCAGTACTTTGCTACAAAAAAATTCAGCTACAAATAATGACATATTAGTGTCAAAACTATGGAGCAAATTTTGATATGAGTATTAGGTAGCAATAAAAAATATATTTTCGAAATCAGTGCAAGACTAAGGAACAAGCCCTTGAGCAGACAACAGCTGCTCATTGAGTGATCGCTGACACAGTAATACAACACGGTTGGGCCTGCATTTAGTTGCTTCTATATTACTACAGCTACGTGGCAAAAATACTATTACATCAAATAGTTGCAATGCCTTATGTGCACATCTGCAGCTCTGATATGTGGTCAGTGATTGGATGTCGTAACACCCAGCGTGTGGAGGTTAAATCCGCAAATCACAGACGTGATGTGTCACAGTTAACCCAGTACTGATTGGCACAGTCAAATGAATAACGACTCTGCACAAAAACACTCTGACAATAATCATGAAGATGAGCTGCAGGTGTGCACGTAAAACACTGAAACAAAGTGGGCAAAAATCTTTTCGCGGAAACTACCGGGCCCTAGTGATTAGACGACAGCTGTTTTTACACACCTTTGAAGGTTGCAAGCCAGTAGTAAATAATAAATAATTCGTGGGGCTACCAACTTGTACAGTTAGGAGACAATGAATATTCGACTCTGGCCAGTGTGTGTATAGGACTGAGAAGTCTAGACTGCTACCAGATTAATACGTGAAATACTCGTGCCTCTAATGATGGTATATCGCGAAAATGTTTTCTGCCAGCAAGCCCTTGAAAATGCTGTAGTTTCTTGCGACCTTATGATTCGATAATATACTTGTGGTACAACGTAGCTGTCTGCCGACCAACAACAGGCATCAAATATTACAATATCGGGATTCTTATTGGCTCAGTCAAATAGAGTAACAGCTCCAAGTACAAACTAAAGCCAGTAATCTTGTGGTAAGCTGAATGTGCGTTGAAATCCAGCAAACAGTAACGTTTTCCCGCGATAAACCATCATTAGAGGTACGTAAATTTCGGAGATACATTCCAGGCCAGGTTACACGCCAAAATGTATACTTCATGATCACGTGTGTGATTAGCTGGCGGCTGTCACGAAACGCATTTGACTACCGCAAGCCAGTAGTAAATAAGGAAATAATTCCTAGAGCTATCACGTGCTACTCGCTTCTAAGGTTGTAAGCCAATGAATAATCAACTGTGTCCAGAGCGTGTACAGGACTGAGAAGTCTAGGCTACTGCCAGATGAATCCGCGAAATTTACGTACCTCTAACCATCATCTCTAGGCATTGAAGCAAAATTGTGCAGAAATCTTATCGCGACGAAGTCGTAGCTCCAATACATGTCAAATAAGGCAAGATCCAACTGCAAAAGTTACATAAATTCATACTTGCTCGAGTCCTAGCCTGTGAACAAAGGAAACGCGAATTTTTCAGGTCTCTACTGATGACTTTCAAAAGGCGAGCCAATAAAAATAATATTCGACAAATTACGTCATAAATATTGGTCAGATGTTAACGTTTAAGGACTCGCTCTTTAGTTTTGCAGTGGTTTCGGAGATATTTTTAAGACAAATTAATACATATATAAAAAATTCATTCTTACAGTTTTAACACTATTATATCATCGTTTGCCCCTGAAATAACATATTTTGTTGTCAGAATATGCCAAAATGAAGCAAAATATTTTTTTGCTAGAAAACGGCACATTATTTAAAAAAACTGTCTGGTAAAAATGATGTGTCGTATAACTATACACAGGCTCAATTTTTTCAAAGCATTTGGTTAAAAAATATATATATTAGAGTTATTTGCAATTGTTTGAAATAAATGAAAGATTATGGTCTTAAAATGAGTTTATTGCTAGAAAATGTGTTTTAGAGCGCGATGATTTATTTTAAATAAGTGTCCCTAAACAACTAAACAAGCCAATGTTATTGGATTGTGGACATACGCCATTGCTCATGTTTAGCTGATCAAACCTGTGTTGAATGACAAAGTACGAGAACGAACAAGAAAAAACCAATATAAAACGCACACAAAACTATAAAAAAAGCAATCCCAGAGGCAATCTGTCAATTTTTTTTATAAAAGTTATATTAGACAATAAAGAATTATAGAAATGGAATTCAGTCGAGTATGATTTAAATTACAATTATATATCAATGCAAAATGTATGTAATTGCTAGGTGGGTTTCGAAATGTCATCAGCTTTCTTCATACCTGAAGAAATAACTTAAGCCTCAGGCTTGTTAATTGTCCCAACAGCCATCCAGGAAAAGTGAAGTCGGACCTAACAAGGGTAATTTACCTCGCAAGGTGCGCGCGCATCAACTCATAAAAACTACGAGGTAGGCTATCTTCTAAATTGGGCCCCAGAGAATTTCCACCCGCTCAAGTAGGGCGTGTTTAGTGGGAACACGGTACTTAAATATGCACATGGCACTAACATTTTCCCAACGGAAGCAAAAAAATATATACTACGGGAAAAAAGTTGAACGTTAACATCGTAGCCTGAACCACGCTAACAGGCGAATAATATCCTCCCACGCGTAATAGAAGAAATAATTACACTGTGGGAATCACTAAGTACATAAATGCACTAATTAAATTCCGTAAAGTGTGTGTTATAATTAATCCGACATGCCAAACCAGCAAAAATTGTTTTTAATAAGTAAACAGCTTGATCAATCCTTCAAATGATATTTTCACGTTGATGCATGCCTTGCGAATAATTACAACGTACTAATAGTGATTTCAGTACTCGAATATACTCAGGAAAAAGGTTAACGTGTAAAACTGGGTCACTTAAGTAACCCAAAGGTTTAAAAAACGAAGAAGAATTTTTATCTAGGCCTAATGCTTCCCATTGAACGCAAAACAAACATTAACGTACGCGTATGTTTGTAGTTCATAATGGTGACCATGTAACACTGACGCTCCGACAAAGTCAAGAATCAACGTATTCTCCGACATCAATAGTACATCAAGCATTACGTGCAACAATTTCCGATGGTTACTGTGTCATCATATGCCACGCCCGTTATTCCACATGGTCAAATTGTCATATGACTACGAATGTATCTGCCACTACTAACGATTCAAGTTTCCTGCAACATTCCTGTGGAATTTACGTCATCAACCGATAAACGCAGCATCGATCGATACAAGCTATCTGTCTGCGTTGCAAAACGAGGGAAGAAGGTGGACAAAGACAGACAGTCAGCTAGATAAGAAAGTGTAAAATTGATATATGTACACACACATACATATGCATGCGGAAAACTACATAATGAGGGTAAAAAGGTAAAAATGTTGAAAGCTAAGTATGATGAAACGGTTGACATAAAATTATAGTGAGACAGCGTGTCTCAAAAGTTTGGCAGCTTGAAATCGTTCAGACAGCTTCTATACGCAGACAGCTCTGCATTGCGATACTGAAAGGAACTTTCATTTGCACAACATTCTGGCGAGATATCTTGGGGGGAGGGGGGAAACATGTCTCCAGAGAGCGCAGGGTTAAATACAGACGTATATAATAAAACGCATTAAAATAGTGAAGGCAACAATCTTATTGTTTTCAACAATCAGAATATTCTGAACAGAAATTATTTTCCACTGACTTATTGACGGGGTTCCCACAGCTCGAACAAGTTCAAGAGGTTGGTCTAAACTACTTATTACAAACTAGCTGACAACCGAAAGATTTGTCGAATTGTTCGAATCACCCCAGAGCCACACCGTGAGCTCGGATTCGCGCGTCGAACGTAACGAGCCACATACAAACACACTGACAAGAAACTCATCCAAAACTGGAATTACAATTACAGGAGTAAAATAACTACGAACGCCATAAACGATTCTTCATACAACAGCTAACGAGAAAAACTTACAAAACTATTTACGCGTCCACTTTAATATATATTTTATAGGCCTACATAAATTTTAACTCACGTCCAAGCATAATCGGTACAATGTCTTTTTTGGTACAATGTTTTTTTCTTGTCACTATTTTTAACTTACTACAATTTAGAAACGTTACAGGCGTTAAAAAGGAGAATACTACCCATTTTGCGAATGTTGAGCCTGACACAGTACACATAATTATCTGTCAGCGTGACCACTAAATTTTTAGCGAAATTAAACAAGGTTATGCTTGCGAAATAAATTTAAAACCAGAAGTAACTGCCTCTTACTGATTTCCATATTTATGAGAGGTCATTTATTTTCCCTGAATGGACGACTCGTGTTTTCTTCGGAATTGAAATCCCGTCGCCAACAGGTAACTGGTTAGTGTCCGTCCAGAAAGGCCGTGTAAAGAAACTCGAAACAAGTCGCTTGGACACTCTTCTAAAGGTCACAATATTTTATTTATTTACCTTCGAAGACTGAGCGAGTTGGTGTCATGGTCGCTCACTGGACTCGTGTTATGGAGGATGGTGATTGAATTTTCGTTCCGACCGATTTATGTTTTCGTGGGCTTTCTAAATTCACTTCTATCGAATACCACGCATAATAATATGTTTTGGGGGACGGACCATAACACATTAAAAACCCATTGGAAGTGTATCCCTATCGTGCAACAGAAATAACTCAGTACTAGAGATATGCAAAATTCACGTTATTTTCTGACAGCTGACTAGACTCCAAGTGACTCGTTCGTCGTCTTCGCTGGCCGATATTGTCGGGACTTATCGCGGAAAATGCTTACACGGAAGAGAGGCCAAACCCTTGTAAAAACGTAACACACGTAAATGACAACACATAAAAGTTCGTGGCCAATTGAATCGCAGATTATGTTCTGTTATATATAGGAAAGTGAAGTTTAGTCTGCTATCAAATGATATCGCGAATTTTGCATGTCTCTACTCCGTACGTACAAAACACACGCAACTACGTGTATAATGTACAACCGTGGGCAAATTTTTCGTTTCATAGGTAAAAATATTTTAAATCCCCCCCCCCCAAAAAAAAAATCCATGGTACGGCAAGTAGCAACTTACGGGTTGCCGATTCTTTGATGACCTGTAATGACGTCGTTGTCTGTGAGACCAAAGGTCTCTAACTTTTCCTACGAACCTACCTATTCTTTGTAGACAAACATTATTACACTGTAGTCCTCTACATTAGGATTTTTAGGACGATCAACGACTGTTACTGCTTCCCAATCCACAAACGTTTGTATAAGATTTATTGTTTCGCATGCATAGAAATAAGTATAATTAAATATTAACCTTTTTTTTTGTAAGGCTCCGCTTAAATAGCATTTTTTTGGTTTATTGTATTTTATTTTTAATTAGGGCAAGAAGGAAAATGAGAAATTTGCTATTATAGCGTGAATCATATTTACCTTGCGCTATTAAGGCCGCAATCAGCCAAACAGTTTATTTTTTATTCTTAACTTACTGGACTGATTGTGGCCTAAATACGCGTTCAAAGTTCAACTGCAAAGCAATGATTGTACTGTAGCGAAAGATAAATATAATTCATGCTATAATAGAAAATGTCACCTTTTTATTCTCAGGATTACATGAAAGCGAAAAATAAAACAATCCAATAATGCGACTGATACTAAATGCTACTCGCGCCAACAACTTCGCAGGTAAACGGAAAGCATGCGATAACAATGAACTCAGCTAACGTCAGGATTCAATCAGCGACAGTCTCGAGTGAACGAGACAAGGCTGGCTTGTGGCGGGACCCAGCATAGCTGCCACTCCCTTGTGGGACACGTAACGTAACGACCGAGGGAGGAAGAAGCCCGTTATGGAGCGGTGTTCTTGTTCCGTAGCCATAATCGCTGAGGCGTGACGGTCTTGTGGTGAGCAGGCGAGCTGGTGGTAGGTTCGACCACCTCCTCTGGCACGGTATACATCAGCGCCTACCAAACACGGTTATTTATAAGTCGCCAGATATACTTCGTTCCGGATAACGTGAACACTAAAGATTTAACATTTAAAAAATAAATCACTATCCGTCCCTGCGTGAAAGGCGCCCGTGTGTTTGTGTGAATGAGGCACGGCGCCAAGGGCGATGTTGACCGGCTCTTCTGGCGCGGTATCACCTCTACCGCAAGACACTGCAACCGTGTGCAGTGGTATCGTAGATCACTCGCCTGACTGACACTTTCCGCGGTGACACCATATTTTTACTGGTGAAAAGTTTAAAAAAAAAAGTCCATTTTGAGGGCCTTCGAAATTAATTTTCTAACCGACGTGATGCTTTTTGAAGCCATCCTTCCGTCATCGTTTGAAGTATATTTTCTTTTCGGAAGATTGACACAACGGGCATATGTGGAATAGTTTCGTGTTTAAAGCGTATTTACGAACACGCTGCAACGCTTTTTAAGCGCGCGGTAGGCGAGGCCCTTAAGAGGCTGTGTCATCTCTTTTGTAAATATTCAGTTTAATAAATGAAGGATGTGACGAATAACCGGCAATGTTTCTTTGTAAAAACATTACATTTTACCGTTAGGTGCGTCTTATTGGATAAAATCGGTACTGGGAGTAAATAAGTGTCTATTATTTGGTGAGAGAGCATTTTAATCTAAAAACTTTTAACTAACTTAGGCTAATTATTTCATAGTTACGATACAATTTGCCGAATTCAATGTACGTAATGAAAGGCAAAGAAATTAAATAGGCTACGTTCCTAATAAAATAATTTTAATTAAATGTATCCGAATTTTTACTCAGGAAGGAATTTAAACAAATCATCATAATAAGTGACACGAGCTCTTAACATTAGTTACCTTAGTGGGTGTATGGTTAGCAGTGAATTGCTGCATGCAGTTCCATGTATGTTCCTACTTAAATACAACAATATTGAAATAAAACCAACTGAAATAGACATACAGTGTTTATATTTCATACCATTAATAAACTGTTTTTATAAGACTATATATGTTCCTACCGATTGCACAGTTTATCTTACAAGCGCAGACATCAAGAGACGTGTCCGGAGCGGTTAATCATTTCCCTTACGCGCGGCAAGATACAAATTGGCTGAAAATAGAACTAGGACGGCTTTTCTTGAGTGTTCACTTTATTTCGAACTGCCTATAGAAGTTTGCCTGTTTATGACATTTTGATTTCAGAAAAGTGTCTTTCTGTTTGCGGCATTTCCCTCCTGAGAAGTGTGCATGGAAACACTATTGCAGAGACCCTACTCTTCCAAGAAGTCATGATGGTTTAAAGGTCCTCTCAATGAAGCTTCTAAGGATCATTCTCAGAAGAGAAATGTCAGAATCAGGCAAACTTATACCATATAGACTGCAAAGAACAAAGAGTAACCTGTGGAAAGTTTTCAAGCTTCCAATGAGTCACGAGAGCGCCTTATCATTCTAGTCCAGGTTACCAGCTCGAGAGCTTGGTGGTAATTTCCTTAAAATACTCCATTTTTTTATTATTCGTAAGATAAGTTTAATATTAGTTATTTATGAAAAAGCAAAGCCAAGTAAGGTAATATAACATTTCTTAACAATTAGGCATATTTAAATTTCAAATTTATTACCATTGACTTATTGTTGTTACCCACGAGATAGTAATTAATTACAAATTAATTATTTATTGATTTCAGTCTCCCATCAGAAACTCTAGACAATGGTAAGCACACCTTAAACGTTCAAAAATATGTATGTAAGTACTGAGGCTCATGATTGGCTCTAAATGTCTCAATTTAATCAAAAAATTAGTTAAGAGGAAACGAGCATAAACCCAATATATCGCCGAAACAATCCCCAATTGATGTGATAAAAATGTAAACAATAGACGAACCGAAACGAATTGAAACTACATGAACAGTTTTCACAATATCGAAGAAACAAGCACGGAACGAATACTATACATAATATGCATAATAATGTGTAGATATAAATTATGCTGCAGATTTTGCATGTAAAATATTTGACGAATGGTTAAAACGTGTAGGCTAGGTGATTATTTAAAACTCCTGTAATTTAAGACCCTGGATTGCTTGCAGTGTCCTTGACGTGACCTGGCGGTCACAAAACTTGGTCATGTGACTTGAACAAACCAACCCTACTCCAACTCGTAGCTTCTTATAAGCGCCTCAAGTCAGGACAGGAAATTTAATGATTTTCCCGAAGTCAAGTGAAGTCAGTAGGTCCTCCGTCGCTTTGAAACCATTCGCGGTAGTTTTATTTCTAAAATGGTGCAAATAACTTAAGTGCTCTTCAAAAAGTACGCTTTCAAAAATTCGAGACTGCGTGCAGTCATAGAACGCACAAATGTATGTAGCTTTTTTTTTATATAATAACCAGTTTTATCGGAAAATTTTTCCCATAAATTCTGGTCTGTTTTCATAACAAAATTTGTGACACTTCGACCTACTGCAAAAAAAAAATATTTGCGGTTTATTGCTACGACCAAATTATGGCAAAAATAAATATGAATTAGTGCCAAAACAATGTATCGATTCTTAGATATTAGGTTACGTTACAAAATATAAGCGAAATCATCGTAAAATTACTTGGGATTTCAATATAACAGCGCGATATATAACTAAAACCCAGATGAAGATTATTCTTGGCATTACGTGCCTCATTCATTCCTCTTGCCACGCTATAAACGCGACAAAGTATGAGTTAATAACACAGGCACTGGCAAACTTCCAACCAGCGAATCATTACTTGGTTTTATGGCCTTTTACACTGCACAACGATTCAATCGGGGACGAAAGTGGGATAAGGTATTCTGCTCGCTACGGCTACAACACTCAACGACCTTGTTCCACTGAGGATATTTTAAAAGTAGACCCAATCTATAACAGTAGTAACACTGTCTTTAGGCCTAAATTTATTTCGAAACACTATTGCAAACTTCTGTGTTGTGTACACATCATCTTTGTTTACTAACATGTTTCAGTAAATAAAGAAGAAAAATATATTGGTGATGTTGGTTGCTATATTCCATAAAGTGTAATTGTAAAATTCCCGAAAACTATTTCACAATACAAGACATGTGTAATTGCAAATAAGTGAAACAATCTTGTATTATTTAGGTCTTGTAAACTTCGATGGTCTTTTGTTCAGTAGGAAACCAGAATTTTGTTCCTATTCAAATGCTATTGGCAACCCTACTTGTGTACTTCGCAGGCGCGGTGGCTGAAACTGTGCATGGCGCATGCGCGTGAACATACACTGCGATGACAAATAGGACGGGCTCTATCTGTGAAATTAAGTACGGAATTCTGTCTGGAACCAGCGTAGTTGCGGTACACACTGTCGCAGTGCTACTTGTAATGAATTTGATACGGAATTCTATTCTGAATTGTGGCTAGTGTGTACTCAAGGATACTGCAGCTGTTCCTCAGCTGCTCGCTGTCACAGTGAAATGGGCATGCGTTTAGTTATATTTCTGTTATTGGCTCAGAGGCTGGTGTCAAATAAATCATCGACCAATTTTACGGAAGTGACACGAATGTTGTTGATGGAATCCTAGCTTGTGCCTAAAAGAAAACGCGAATTTTTCAGGTCCCTAGTTATTATTAGTCTCGTCAAGACGGCTTTCAAAGTGGTCAGTAGGGACCCCTATTTTTCGCGAAAAGAATTTTGCCCCTGTTTGTTTCAGTGCCTTACGTGCACATCTGCAATTCTGCTTCTTGGTTATTGGATGGTGTCTACGTGAAGAGCCGTATCTCATTTGACTGAGCCAATTACAAAAACTTCCCTGCAACACCACACGGCTCGAGAGAGTTAAAATATCCTATCACTAGAGACACTGGAAAATCGCGGGAATAGTTGACTATTTGCTAGGCTCCAACATATTGTATATAACACTGAATGTTTTGTATCAACATTGGCTATGGTTAGAGATGATGGTATATCGCGAAAATGTTTTGTGCCAAGATAGCCTTGAAAACACTGACACAACGTAGCTGTCTGCAGACCAATACCAGGCATCAAATATTACAATATCGGGATTCTTATTGGCTCAGTCAAATAGGGCAGTACAAGCTAAAGCCAGTAATCTTCTGGTAAGCTGGGCGTGTATTGAAATCCATCAAACAGTCAACTTTTCCCGCGATAAACCATCATCTCTAGCTATGGTTTATTTGTATCATTGTTTCTCTCTACAACAGGCCCAGTTAGAACTGCACAGTTTGGACACACAGCGTGTGTGATTTGTCCCAAAATTGCTCACACGTGTCACGGTTAACATAATACAGTTTATTGGAGACTATCTTAAACATTTTCGCGATTTTCCAGTGTCTCTACCTATCACTGACCACGAAGCATAACTGCAGACGTGCACACGAGGCCCTGAAACAAAGTGGAGCAAAATTCTTTTCGCTAAAAACAGGGTTTCAGTTTACCAGGATAGGAACCGCCCATGGCTGAACGTTTGGTCGCAGCAATCAGACCCCCAGGTCAGCAGGTCTGGAGTGCTAGCGCATGTCGCCGCTGTCGGAGATACGGGTAATGGCTGTCGCCTGTGGCAAGGTGCTCGCGGCCACGGTCGATAACCACAAGCCCCGCGCGCCCGGTCACGAAGCTAATCGTGGTCACGCTTTCGCCTCGTCACACAAAAAATTCCGCCAGGGCCGGGCGACTTCCACACAACTCTGGCACATGCAAGTAGCGACCCCTGATTTTCACAACATTTCTGCACCACTTTATGTCAATGCCTTACGTGCAGACATGCAGTTTTGCTTCGTGGTCAGTGATCAGCATCTTTGGATTCTATCCGCGGCCGCACATCACACAACAGTATAGTTTTGTAATAATCCATAACTATGTCATTTAATTAATTTAATGTTAAACTGTAACTATATTGTAACTTTTACTGAGATTAGGGATACTTGCAAGTGAATTGTAATGCTGGTTAGTTGTAAGAGAGGGCCTCATGGCCCTAAGCTTGCCAGCTTAAATAAAACATAAATAAATAAATAAATAAATAAATAGTTTATTGCATCCATCAGATAATAGGTAGGGCCAGGAAGTTTTACGCGAAAATATTTTTGCAGCACTTTGTTTCAGTTCTTTGTGCGTAGTTGTTATTCATTAGACTGTGCCAATCAGTACACGGATAACTGCGACACATCACGTCTGTTATTTGCGGGTTTAACCTCCACACGCTGGGTGTTACGGCATCCAATCACTGACCACAAAGCAGAGATGCAGATGAGCATGTCGGGCACTGAAACAAAGTGCTGCGAAAATCTTTTCGCGAAATTTCCTATCTCTAGTCATTATCTTCAAGTTTTGAAAGAGGGGTCAACATGATTCCGACTAATTATTGTCATACAGTATTCTTACGATGTGTTGCTCTGATTGGCACAGCCAAATAAACAAAAACACGCTGCCCAATGCCAAGCAGCAGAGCTGTAGATGTGTGCATAAGGCATTAAAACAAAGTGGTGCAAAAATATTTTCGCGGAAATCTGAGGCCCTACATAGAGGGACCGGCCTGACCCTCGAAGACATTCCATTCTGGTTTTTCTTTGTCTGTCTTTTGTGTTTGGGTGTTGTCAAATTCTTGACTGAATTCGATCTTTAGAATTCTTGCTGAGAAGTATAAAAATAATAATAAATAAAAAATCTTACAAAATTCCTCTGGATTTTTTTTTACGTTTTCTGTGCTTTTTGTGTGTTGTTTGTACTTTGTCACTTTGTCTGTCAATACAAGTTTGGTCAACAAAACATGAGCAATGGCATATGTCCACAAACCAATAAATTCTAAATGTGCACCCTACACTGCACAAACATCTCCCCACTCCCAGTTATTACGTTACTGATATAAGAATTCAGAATCTTCTACATGCCTCGTCAGAAATGTCTTGCTTCTTGAAACAAGTAGGATAGCAAGGCTTTTACGTGCTTCAGAGCCAGTAGCCCTAATAATGTTATTATTTTTATTTCTTCCTAATTCAATTTATTATTAATTTATTCCAAATTCGAAGTGTATCAAGATTTATTTGAAGATAATACAACAGGGACTTTGTTCATTACCTTACATTTCGTTACGAACAATTTATACGAATTATAGAGTAGTAATTACGAAATAATTAAGTTAAGCTAATTTAAAATTTAAGATTGTAGATATCTCTCACGGTGTAATAGACATTTTAACTAATAATACCAATATATAGAGCCATGAAATTTTCGCGAAAAGAATTTTGCCCCATTTTGTTTCAATGTCTTACGTACACATCTGCAGCTGTGCTTCATGGTTATTGGCAGCGTGTCTTTGTGAAGTGATGGGTCTCATTTGACTGCACCAATCACAGTAAGGTTACTACAACAACACACGCCTGTAATTTGCCAGTAGAACGCGACAGTTAACACAGCCAATCACTGACTATGTAGCAGAACTGCAGATAAGTATGCAAGTCACTAAAACATTTCGTGAAAAGTTCATTGCCCTACCAACATAGTATATTAACACGCATCTAATCGTAAAACGCAATTGCCTGTAATTCGTCACGCTTTTCATTTGGGCTACTATACGATAATAATAATTGTAACAAAAGACGAGACACTGCCACTTAATCTCTAAAAATATGAATATGGGAAAAGGTAAGATTCGAACCACAGCACATCCTAGATTCCTTAAACCAGCGGCATCATTTCAGGTTTTTCTAGGGGGGGGGGGGCAAGATTTTGTTTTCCGGCGACAGTGACCTTGTTACATCTTTTTTATTAATTAAGCATGTATAAATTAGATGCTTTAATAATAAAACTTTAGTTTTATGTGCTTAAGTTAGCATTATTTAAATTTAAATATACAAAAAAAATATATTTATACATATAAAATTTTTAATCCAGGGGGGGGGGCATTCCTGTGGCCCCAAATGACGCCCCTGCCTTAAACCAGCGCGTTGTAGTTCTAAAAATGGCGATCAGATCCACGAGACACTAAATTACAGCACCTAGTAGCAGTAATTTGGCGCCGCAATGCAATTACGATGATTATCGGTGGCCCCATGTCGCCGATTTCACAAACAGCCAGCTTACCAAGGTCAGTTGCAAGCCTGTAGGCCGAAAAAGCAGAGACGACACTGGGCGGTAATGCGGGGATCATAAAATATTCCAGAAACATCCATCGTTAATTACTAACTACGAGGCAAATTCGTACGCAAGCTACCCTCGACGCTGAAGTCAATCCAGTTGGTTTTTTTAATCCCTTTCAGCAACGCGCCAATTCTGTGGTGACGAATGAAAATCACAAAACAAAAATGATGACTAACGTTGAGTTCCCAGAAGCAATTAAATCAATTCGTTTACCGCCCAATAACTGTCATTCCCAAACTCTTCAAGCACGCAATAACGAGGACTCTCCCATCCATTACGGAATACGAATTTCGAAGAACCCACGACCAACTGAACTTTCCGATGAAAAATTCATGAGGAGAAAGGCGGCAGCTATTAAAACATGTCCTGATGAATTACCGATAAAGACGCCGATTATTTTCTTGTACTTATACATCACATGAAAAACGGCTGACAGTAACAAAAAGGGCACAAAATTACGGAAACAGTTGGCTACAACACTCTATACGCTATAAGAAAGTCTTTTAACAACTGATTAATCGATGCTACAAAATTAGTGTCGCTTCTAGAGAACAATCGACGTCAGTGTTTCGAACTGACAGTCGATAATTTGGTAGGCTTACATAATCAGTAGGTAGGCTAAATACAACTGGATCCACTTCTCCAGGTGATATTGTTACCAACGCTAACCAAATAGGCCTAGTCAAAGAGTTCTGAACACAATGTGTGAGAAATAGTATTTCCAGCGTATTGAAAACATTAAGAATAAAATAATACGAACGTGCAATTATGATCAATGTTGTGAATGTCGCACATCGTGTGACTATGTTGAATACGGTACCTAACAAAAAAAATGACAACATTATACAGAAGGCCTAGTACTTAAGTTGCTGACAGGTTTCCTGTATCAATTTTCAAAATAAAAATCCGTATATCCCATATTATTTTCATGTTAGGCGTATCACAATTATACAGTAAACAGTTAAAGGTCGACCAATATTAATAAAACACACTAATTGTATGGCGTTTCCTTACTCAAAACAAGTGTTTTCTGTGACTAATTAGTGTACAAGGATTTTATACACTTCCGATTTGTTACTCTGCATATATTTTAAGAAAAAACTTAATTTTTTTTTAATTAGTCTACTGTCAACAACTAACAAAGCTATTTAATAATTTACTACACTGGTATTGTAAACAATCTGAACTGTACGAGTGTCTGCATGAACTTATCAACTATTTGTCTCATTAGAAACTCAAAACAAATGACTAGCCAGTCCATTTCTGAAAGTACAAACAACTCTTCTCCCAAAATTAAAAGTAATGCCAAATCACCATACCCTTCGGTTCCTTCAAACAGAACATTGCGTGTCTTACACAAAGGTTAATTGTAAGTGAACAATCACACTCTGAAATTGTCTTGTAAGATAGGTGTTGGTTACTGCATGCTAGTTGGCTCTGCCAGCGCGACATTGCTGGCCAGCTGGTCAGAAAAAAAGTTTCGTGTATGTATATACACATACATATATATGTGTGTTGGATTGTAAATGGGTCAGTACCATGGGCGTTAATGGCGGGGGGGGGGTGATGGGGGACATGTCCCTTCCAAACATTCCTTGTGGAGGGGACACAGGGACATATTGATGTTCAAGTGAAGGTATTGTGTGTTATTTATATAGTGTTAACTTGAATATTAATACAAGTAAAGGAAAATTATTTCAGTGCTCAACCTGTTTGAAAGACAAATTTATTTATTAAACATTCTATTAGGATATATTTACTTCTATTCGTCAAAAATATTTACATACCATGCCTTCCCCCCCCCCTTCTAAATTTACTTACCGGAGAGGCCCATAGGTCAGTACACGAGATTCCAAACGACATCAATAAATGAAATTACTCCACCGATGTAGACTAATGTACGCACATCTCAGAAACAATTAGCAGCAGAATTGAGCGTTATTGCAATACACGATATAAATGTATCGCTCCGAAAGCATAGATTAGATCACTATATTATTTTACTTTCCAAAGGTCTGTGCCTGCCTGCAACACCAAAAAATCCACACCATGAGCATGTCCCTCGTACGTAATGAGAACGTTGCGGCTACAGAAAAGAAACCAACGTACTTGGTACCAAATTTAAGGGTGTTCAAGTGCGATCAAGTCATAATTTTATATTTATATGGAATAGTGTTTGGCTTTGTAGACGATACTTGTGAGTGCAGTTATATTTTACGAAACTATTTTAGCTGGCGTAGTTCGGTGCGTCAAAGTCAAAATGTGCATGTTCTGCTGACATGCAAACAGTATAAAACCAATAATTCACAGTAAACACTTGAAAAAATCCCGCGAACTGTTTTTGTAGACATATTTTTAAAAAATGCTAAATTTGCAACTTTATGCACTTTCGTGATTTTTTTTAATTCAAAATATTACGTTGTGAGTTTTTTTTAATGCTATATTGCATAGCTCGTGAGATGTAAGTTAACAGTAGGTCAGCTGGTTTTCACTATTAGCATGGCAGTGTAACAAGCAAATTTGGACTTTGACGCCCAGTTATGAGAAAACTATGAAAGTTGTTTCGTAATAGTAAAATGTGCTCACAAGTATCGTCTACAAAACTAACAATATTTCATAAAAATATAAAATTATGAACACCCTTAACATCGCATTACAAAACTTTAGCGTATATAACAAACAATGTTAGTGTTTACGTCTTACTCGCCCCAGTGAGCTTGATGCGCAGTATCAGTAGCTCGTAAATTGAATTTGAATTGTATATACGGGCGTGCTTCCGTGAGCACATTTATGTGCGCGTGTGTCTGCGTGTGTGCGTGTATGGACGTGATCCCGTCCTTCACCTCCTCATCTGGATATATTTACCGTATGCAATCCTTTCTTACTTGTCAGTTAACATGTCCAGTTTCAGTTATTATTCCCACTATTTCAGACATATTGTGTATTGTATGTAGGGATAACTTGTGTTGTTTTGTTCTCATTAGTTTTAAATGGATCTGTATTTTAATAATTTTAATTTTTAATGTATGGTTATATTTCTAAAACAGTAAACAGTTGTAATGGGTCCAGTGGAAGACAAGGCAAATATGCCTTAACTGCGCCTGAAAGCCGCAAATAAATAAATAAATAAAATATCATGAATGTGGACATACACGCTACCACACATTTACTGTCGGCCTATATGCATTAGGTCTATATATTATGTCTTAAATATTTTAACATGGAAAAAAATTGGAGTCAAGCCCAAGATGTAAGATATAATAAACTTCACTAGTATCTTATTTTTAGAAAAAAATAATTTTACTAAAAAAAACTTATAGCATAACTTATTTTAAAAGAAACTTCAATTATCCTACCAAATGTCCGAATTTTATTAACGCATGGATGTACTATTCGGTCAACAAATGTATTAAAAGTAATTACCAAAAATGCAGTTATGTGTAGGCCCTATAGTAAATTATCTTGTGACTATTTTGTGGTGTTTAGTACAAGCACATGCAACAAGGTCCGCCGTCCAACTAAGCCTCGACAAAGGGAAATTTTGTGCACCTTTTAAATATCCTAGTAGTATGCCTGAAGGTACAGTAGAACTGAGATATTTGTAAAATCTGACTTCCCCTATAGCTCCGACAACTGTACATAAAAATGCCAGATGGAATCAATAAACTACACTAGATACCAAAATATTGTAACTAACAAACATGTTCAAGACGTAATAAAAAATACTATTTTCCACAAGATAATTAGCTTACCTATAGTTGTGTTTATTGTTAACGCCGATGTCTATATAAAAAGTATTTTTGTAGGCCTATACCACAAAAAAAATTTAATTGATTTAGTAATGTTTGTATTTGTACGAGATTTTGTTTGCTTTATTGGCATCGGCCTACAGTCTTATTTTATACAGACATTAAATTTTTTTATCTTTAATGGTTTTTGTATAGTGGCATTTCAAAGCCAAAATTTGCATTAAACGGTTTTATACAAGAAACTAAAACCAACTGGCACGCAGAAATGAAAAGTTCCCACTGAAGAACAGTAACGCCTACACATAAATAAAACAACGCATTGAATATTATTTTGTATTTTTAAAAAATTACTGAATCTGAAATAAAAATTCTTAACTTTGTGTATTTTTTTTAATACAAAAAATTTCAATGTAATGTTGTATGTAGCCCCAGGCACTGTTCTTTAGTGGGAATTTCTTTGTTTCTGAAAGTTAATTGATTTTCGTTTCTTGTATAAAACTGTTTTATGCAAATATTTCGTTTTTACTTGCCATTAAAAAAACTATGAAAACTAGAACATTTTTATTACTGTGAGAAATAATCACAATGTATGTTTACAAGACACACAATATATCGTACAAATAAAACCATTATAAATAAAAAAAAAATTTTCATGAACTCCTTTAGACACGTGCTTCTGTATTTCTACCTAAACCATTTTCTCTACCGATGTTGCTCAATTATAGATGTTAATTATAACTAGTTTGCTTCCTTTTACACGCAAGTTACTGCAGTTTTTTTTTTTTTTTTTTCAAAGTAAAAAATTTCATGCAGCCACTTTGTTTTCCTAAAAAAAATTGAATTCATAACTAAATGCCAACTTGAGAGAAAGTTATCATTTACAACACAAGGTAAGTTTATGTAATAAATGTATTTATAAGCCATAAGTTACTCATATTATGCACGTTTGTGATTTCTATTAAGCAAACATTAGACAGTTCTATACGACTACAAAGGCATGAGCAAACAAAAACTAATAATATAGCCTAAAGATTAAACTACGTGTAGTAAAGACCATAAATCATACAGCATGTTGGGTAAATTTCATACTCATATTAAATCTACAAAATTAGTTTTATAAAGCATTACTTGGTAGGCCACTGGTACATGTTGTTTAGAACAAAGCGTGTTTTTATTGTACGTCGACATCGAAATATAGCATGTTAAATAAGCTGTATTTATTTTATATTTAACTTACGATAAATTATAATTATAGGTATTGATAAAAATTTTGTACGGTTAAAAGTAAAAAAAAAATTAGTTACTTAGGCGTCAACACGTTTGTGATCGTATTATCATCATAAAAAATGTATAGCTTTATTACAAACATTTCGTTTGTTCAAAATGGCTATGTCAGGTGACATAATTCGATAAGGAAATCAGTTTTAAGACTACATATTTTCGGAAATACAAGGCGAAAAGACCAAAGCCTACAACAAAATGGCTTCCACAGCAGCTAGCTCGACTCGTGGATCGAACGTAAAGCAAGTATGGAAGGGAAGGGGTGGAGTGGGAGCCACCCCACCCCTAGAAAAAAGTCAAACAAAACTGATGACGTACCCACTGATAATAAGCTAATCCACAGCTTCGACAATCGCCAGCTCCAGCATCAGCAATGACCGTTACGTCCTCGGCTCAAGTCTGGAAAACGTTCCAGGCGTACGGCAGTCTATGCAATGTAGGATGAAGCAGCGATCCACGTCACTTCAAACGGCACCAGTCATTTAGGTAAATCCAATAGTTATCCAGTCGGCAACACATCACTACCAGCAACTATTACGCGATACTTATGCATTGCTGAATAAATATTTATCCTGCTAGGTGCAGCGAGCAATTTCACACAGCACTACGTAAATAAACACGTTTTCACTGCATCCCACTGCGTACATCACTTGTTTCCCATGCGTTACTGCGTTCATGAGCACATTTAAAAACACAAGCGTTACTGTCACATTCATGAAGCTCTTCACTAGACAAAAGATTGGTCGGTCGTGCAAGACAAAACAGACATGGCCGCTAAAACATCGACAGGCACACTAAACAATGAAATCACTTGGTGTTATATTTACAACACACACACATAGAACAGACTGAAATAAAGTAACACAAAACTCAAACGTAATTATGCGTGGCAACAAAGTGTTCGTGCGTAAAGCATTTCATGTATAAGAGAACTACGAATAAAATAACAAAGCGGACAACAGCACCAACCTCCGTGAAAAAGTTTCATTGGCATCCATCTATATCCACGTTATCGTACCGAAACGACGTGCCACCGTTCACGAATAAAAAAAATAACTAAAATACTGTATGTTTGTCACTTTCCCGGAAAGGGCCGCTACCCAGCTCGGTCGCTACGTACACATGAGGGGAGCCCTCCGCTGAGCTCTTCTTGGTTCGGCTCGGCACGGCCCGGTCTCAGCCACGCGGAGATCCAGCGACCGTTATGCACTATCCGGGGCCCTGCTACAGGCTGAAACCGAGGGCTCGATTGAGCATCCGCCATGAGAAAGTCGTTCGCCGAGCACAACCGGACTTCGTGTGGAGTACTGTTTTTATCTATTCCGGCGGGTTTAGAAGGAAGACGCTTCACAAAAAGAAAACTCATTTCATCTTCAGAGATGTAACGTGAAATACAACTGGTCTCTTATTTGCCGCTTCTCGTTTTGAATGAAATAAAACTACTCGATTTGAACCATGGAATTTGTTGCATCCAAGTTATAATTTGTCGTCATACAATAGAAAATACTTTTTTATCTGACAAAATTCCTTATCTGAGCCTAATTAAAACAAATATGAGTTCTGTGGTGCATTAGCATATGCTGTACTTTCATTACAGTTATACTTGCATATCGAAACATTTTTTATTAATTGGTACATTGTTGAAAAAAGCGCGAACAAAACATTTTGTCATTTCTTGAATTGGTATAAATACGTCATTTAAATATAGGTCTAGTAATAATAATAATAATACGACTTTATTAATGGTGCAGTTAAGGTGATGTCGCCTTGTCTTACACTGGACCATACAAATTTCAGTCTACAGTTTACAATTATTTAAAGACATTTCAAACTTAAGTCTAAGGGAATACTAAAATTAAAAAGCAATAATATCACTAGTTACTAGAAATAAATTGTTTGAAAACGTGATGTTGAATGTCGTAACGTTAGTGTTGATATGCATGTGGTTTAAATTACACGCGATAACGTGCAGTGATTCGAGCCAGCTTCACCTGGGTGTGGGACCAGAGGTGAGGTAATTGATCTCTCGCATCTCCCCTCCCCCTCCTTCTTCATCAAACTGCCCCCTCCCTCTTCCACGATCGCTACGACACCACTACCACCTTATCTACCGTCCCCTGCATTCCCCGGTCCCCTCTTCTACTGTTCGAGAGAGGCTGGACTGGAGTTTTAGCTGGCGGCGAACGTAATCCTGTGTTTCACTCGCTCTCTCTCACACTTCTTTCTTTCTCTCTCTCTCTCGCGTGTCTTTTTTTATTTTGTCCAACTTGTTTTCTTTCTTCCTCTCGCTGTATATGCGTGACTGGCGAAACAGTTTGCCCCTTCAACAGACGTCCGCTCTCCTTTCTTTGTTATTATCGGAAGCACACATGTGAACTCAAGCGCGATCTACATTTTCGTTTGCTTCCTAAATATTACTAGAATAGCGATTAGCTTATATGTTATTTCAAGGGCTCTTTGTTTATGGACAGAAAGACAAAGAAACCATACAAACTATATAAAAATGTGTGTTTCACGTCATAAATTTCTTCTTTAACTCATGGATAAAGTAAAATACCCATTAAATAATATAAATTAATTGTATTCTTGGTGCAGTACGTCTATATTTTTACTTGCAGCAAATATGTATTTATTTATTTAATGTCCTTATATAAAATGGTGAAGTTAACACATGTAGCCTTATGTTACACATAACAATCATAATGCAAATACGTAACATAATATCTTACAAATACGAAGTAAAGAAATAGTAATAACAATGCATATGAAATATCATCTGTGTGTGTGCATTACGATGACACTTAAAGAAGCTACATTTAAACAAATATATGAAAATATTATTATATAATGATGCGTAATACGAAATTAGTGAGAAATAAGCCTAATACATTATTTGATAAATATAACATTCATTAAGTTGGTATGAAAACAATTCAGAATAAAAATAGATTAATACAGCTATATTTAAAAAATTTATAAAAGAGGCAAAAAATCAAAATTTCTGAAACTATTTTTAAATACAAAAATATTTTGTAACGGATTTTAAAACATGTCAAGCAGTAACTCGTGACATGAAGATGCAGTGTGAATTTTTAATTAAAGAAGTTGATTGGTTTTGCGGTTCATAAGAACTAAAAACATGCAAATTTTGACTTTGAAGGGCTATTATGGGAAAGTTGGTTGAGCTAATTTTTTTTGTATGAGGAAAATGTACTCCCAAATAACGTCTATAAAACTAGCACTATTTCATACAAATACAAAATTATAATTTTTCAACGTGTATCTATGACTGAAATGAAGACCACACTCCGGATCAGTGTGAGAAGTTTATATTCCGTACTCCTGTAAATGTAAAGTACTTTCACAATTGGGACAGTGTTTATTAATGAAACTCGTCCTTGAGAATACAGAACCATTGGTAAACATCGGCATGAAAACACGCTGACTCCCTCACTACCTTGTCAGAACGCACTGTCCAATTGGCCACTCGCTGGAGTGAGTGAAAGAGTGAAGAGATTTTGGTCGTTTAGGGCTGGTGAGGGGTGACTTGATGTATGGAGCAGCGCCGGAATGATGGGGCGGAGAAAACGGTAGATCCACGAGAAAACCCACCGACCAGAGGTATCGTCCGTCCACGGGCCGACCCCGCCGAGAATCGACCCGGATCGCTTTGATGGGCTCTAGTCAATGCGCCAACTGCGGCCTCCGCTCATTGGAGTAGAGTACAGCCAGCATCTCGTTGAACCAGCGACTCTAGTTTCGACTGTTTTTTTTTTTTGCAGTAATTATTTTATAAATCTTAAACGAGAGCATATTTCAAAACAAGAAATTGTGTGATTTTGACTAAAAAGTAAATTAACCAGAATTTAGTTAATCACACAATTATCTTAAACCATAGTATTTAGTTACTGCCTAGAAAAAAAATCATTTAACGTAGAGAAGACGATTTAAACAAAATTTCCAGACAGGCGTAAAAAGGTATTCCTACAAATAAGTAGAAACTAGAGAGATTACGAACAAAAGGGGCTTGGGAAATACCCGGAACGTTAGCTCTGGGTTTCACCAATGACAATGGTTTCTCTTATCATTGTTCTACGCTGAAAGGTTCAAATACGACAAACTTCTGTAGTATTCTCCAGTGACATGTGGAGGACAGTTGCAAGGTAAGCAAGCTGGTGTTTGTTTACGACTGTACAAGCTCGGTACAAGCGCAGCAGAATTTAGTAGGTATACGCGAGGAGTCAGAATTTGAGTTTGGGGTATTGAACCTGGGAATGTTATAATGAAACACCGATCCTTCCAATAAAGTGGCGGTCCGTGGGCCCTCACTCTGAAAATTTTAGATTTCGAGGCGTGATCTAGGTAAAGAAAAAGGGGTTGTAGACATTTAGGTGAACAGATCACGAAACTTATTTCCGGTAGCAACTATATACCCCAAGTTATGACCGCTTGAAATTGCCT
The DNA here is from genome assembly GCA_003012365.1 of Medauroidea extradentata. NCBI lineage: Eukaryota > Metazoa > Arthropoda > Insecta > Phasmatodea > Phasmatidae > Medauroidea > Medauroidea extradentata. The sequence continues at coordinate 9,947 of PNEQ01133400.1, read as the reverse complement.
ACATAATTTACGAACATTCTGCATATTTGTGCAAGAATTCTCCCGTAAGAGAAACAATGACTTTTTTTTTTCAGTACTTTATATTTTAAGGCGCTTGTGAAAATTCACTCGCTGGAGTAGGGTAGATTAGCTCAGTAATGTGACCAAGTTTTGTCGATTACCAGGATTTTATAACCACCTGCAATTCTATTCAAGGTTTAAAAATTACGGGAATCCAAAATATATATATATGTACTGTATTTTATGCATGGTAAGTATTTTTCTAAATGCTACATCCACGGTGCATTCTTTACACATATTATATTTATATTCAAATATATAAAGTTTCAGCAGTTGACAGAGAAATTTCAAACATGCATAAAGTTACCTGGGGTTACATTTCAAACACCAAAAATCAAAAATTTAGACTGACCTACCCTAGTGAATTTTCATAAGCACCTTTAAACGTAATTCTGACATTTATATTTCACAAAAGTATAAGTGACTAGTTAATTTTTTAATTCGTTCTATTCCAATCGTACTAAAAACATTTTCCGAAGAGTACTTTTTGTTTGGAAAAGTTTTCTTTGAAATTGACACAGAATTAATTAGTTAATTCTAACAATTGATTCCTCATCTAAACTTCGTGGCTGTGTGCTTAGTACGCGGAGGCCTTAACGATCGATTAAAAAAACACTCTGGTACTACGTATCTGACAACTGGAGTGTAACGGAGGGAATTTTTGAGAGTTGTCAACAAGAAAAAGAAAATAACAATTTTAATGAAACGGATAAAACTGAACCAGCACAGAAAGCGAAAAAGATTTTTTTTATTTTAAATCCCAAACGGAATCAGTTTGCTTTGTCAGGGCAGGAAGATTTTATTAGTATTGGTTTATCCCCCTTCCCATCTCCCTATCCGCCCACAAATGCAATCCAATCAACCAGATCACTCAGCTAATTTCAAACTAGTCTGCTTTGGCTGCTAATACCTCTGGTATGGATAACATTAGTAGTGGCAATGATTCACTGCTGGGTAAGCTGACTTTATTGTCGGGTTCAATGAAATGCGTAAAGGCAGATTTTACGTTCCCGTCATATGTGTCTCCATTTGAATGGGCCAATGAAAAGTTTGGTACGTCAATACTTAAAGTTTGTAGACAATAAAAACGTGTCAAATAATTATCTTCCACTCATTTGAGGCACGACAGGCTTTATTGTTTAAAGAAATTACGTTGGCACCAAAGATTTTTACGACCTTTTAGTGGGTCTGAAATAAGTTAATTTTTTGTCCGATGGTCCCTCCCTTCCCCTCCCTCTTATATTTATCCAAATACAATTTAATTATTTGATTGTAATTCCCTGCACAGACCTAAGTAAACCAACTTGTACTTTGGCTTTCATCCCCGGTCGAATGCATACGGAGCGTTTCTCTTAATTGACTTCGAGTTTTTCTATCCCAAGTAAACGTAGAAGAAATTCTAGAAAGTGTATCTTCCCGATTTTCCAGTAATTGGATTCAGATCCAATTTGACTATCTTACACGATAATAAATCGCTGCTACTGCTGCTGCAGATAGAAACTTGTACACGGGTTGTTTCTAGTTGAAAATGAACGCTCTCGTTCCAATGGTTTCCTCTTTTCCAACTCAAAGTTTTTCATTCTCGAATGATCCCAGTTAATGCGTTTGGCGACCTATCTTCCCCATCCCTTCCTTCGTCCCTGACTAGTAACGGCAATACGCTAACATACAGTCCATTCCGTATAAGAATTCCACTTTTTGACAGTTGTGTTAGCGATTCTTTTTACAGCAGTTGCCATGAAATAAGCAGTATTTACTTCTGTCACGAGTGATTTTTGCACAAACATACGCAGCTGGCTCTCAAACTGTGCAGCTTACAAAAATTAAAGTTATATTTATGTAGAAATCTGTACACATGATAAGTCTTCAGAACTGTCAAAACTGGAATTCTTACGTGAGACAGACTATACATGCCTTGAATGCCGTATTGCTTCCCAGCTCGAGGCAGTGGTTGATGAGCAGTCGTTTTATGCATCCTGCACCAGTGAGACGAACACGTGTAGAAAGCGCTTTCCCAACATAACAGTCGCATCCCAAATAGCAAACATCAACTGGCCCACTTGTGCAAATCTGATCGTGATAAGCAGTCCACGAGCAGTAAACATTCGGAATGCACCCGCGGCCACATGTGGCATACATGTTGCATAATGAAATCACACATTAACCACAAGTGTACCACAAGCATTCTTATTGTACTCAGATGCTTGTTAGTTTGCTAAGTCTGCTTGTGTACCGTATACTGAAATATGTCAGTCTTTTTAAACTATGTTGCCAACATTAAAATCGCTGCAGTATAACTACAAACATATTTACTGACATGGCCTCGTTAACAACCATGCCAACAAAAGTAGACTATCATGTTAGCGATCATTGGCCGCTTCTGCCAACAGTTGGCCAACTGAAAAATAATTGCATTTGCTACTAGGGATGTTACACGCTCACGCTTCGCGCGTAGAGCGTGCTCGGAGCTGTGTGCGCTTAATTTAATGAATTGTTATCTCTAAGTACTGCAGACCTGGAAATTTTCTGAATATAACTCACCATCGCGTGAGTGTCTTTCGCGACTTGAGTCTCTGTTTATCACACTCGTCCTTGCGATCTCTGAACCACAGTGCACCAGCTTCATAATACTTCATATCTTTCCACAATATATCAATGCAAATAATATTCAGTAAATAGGTTTTATTATAGCATTAAGTCCTCAAACGTAACATTTTTATATCGGTGGATACATACACACGCGTCCTCTATGTCCATACATTACGTGTTGTTGCTTGTATGTACACTTCTGCGTTATGAAAAGGGTGGTGTCGAAAAAAACGGAAAGGCCCCCGAACTGTAATAAAAACTCTGTTTTATATTACTGAGTTACAGGAAAGCTTATTTATTTATAATTTACATACCTAATAAATGATCATATAAATGCTGCCCTGAATTGCTTGCAGCCGTTTGATGATCGACAAAACCTCGTCACGTGACTTAGCGAACCTGCCTATACTCTATCCATTCTAAGGTTGCAGCTAATTCATTCAAGTGAATGACAATAACATTCTTGCACAGCATACGTTTCATTTGAAATATTGAAAAATACAAAGTAACTGCGTTACGGCACAATTATAATGTGAGGAATCGAGATATAATTCAATTGCTGTCATTTTATTTAGTTTGCAAATTTTATTTGTGCTGCAACTTAAGAGTGGACAAAGTATAGCTCCAGCTGTTTACTAATAAACGCCTCATATGTAGGGACTGGAAAATTTCGCGAATTCAATGACCTGCAGACTAGAATTCATTATATTATTCTAACTCAAGCCCTGTCTATTCGTTCATTGTCTGCTGTTCCACAGAGTAGCAGCTAGCGGACAAATGGTTGGGGCTTGAGTATGCACAGGATATTTGATTCTAACATGCAGGTCATTTAATTCGCGAAATTTTCCTGTCCGTACTCATGTGTGGAGACTGGAAAATGTCTCGTTATTTTCTGACATACTAAATTGCAAGCTGTTGTTCTCTCGCTCGACTTCTCCCACTGGCCTACAACGTCGTTGGTTGTAGTGGGGAACAGTTTGAGCAAACAACTATATGTTATTCGGTAGAGTGACCACTCTCAGTAAAGCAGTCTAATATACGTATAATGGCTTGTGAGTAACAATCACAGACTGCGCTCTAGTATGTACAGATCAGTGGCGTCTAGTCGTCACCTAATGATACCGCCAATATTTAGGAATACAGATGTGTAGTAGCTGGCAGGGCGGCAAACTCAGTGACACGCGCCAGCAAAATGGCTTCGCTGGCCAGCAAGATGGAGGAAACACCTTCAGCCAATCAACCTTAAGGCGGCAGCCCTGCTAGCCAGCAGCCAGGCCAATCAAAGATGTTAGAAGGGTCCAGATGGAGCATGTCGCCGGGAATTGTAACCAAACAAACGTTTGACGTGGCCGGTATCAATATGGCTGACTAATTTAATAATTTAGGAAATATTAGTTAGGAGGTGTGTAAAAAGGGCTAAAATATAGAGTTTTCAACGTAAAACATCAATGAAAAAGCATAATACATTAATTTACCATAAAAAATACCAGTCTGATATGTACTTTTGAGGTTAAAGCAGTATGGCGGCTGGCAAATTTGGTGGCTACCTCTCCCCCCTCTTGGCTTGCATCCCCTCGCCAGCATTCATGCTACCCCCGTGAGGCCAATGCAGGAGCCAAACATACACGGGAGTGGTATTATCAGTCTCACGAAGCCAAAAAGTGGCGAGGTTCGCCCGTATCACATGTACTGCCACGTCTTTTAATGTCTGTATTACTGTTTAGTCTGTATTGGTATTTAGTCTGTGCTGTCATCATACGACGAACAGACAGGGGCTGACTTTTGGAGCGTCCGCCACTATTGTTGGGCGAGGTGTCGCGTCTCAGGGCGTAGACCACAGAAACACACACATTCTCTCTCTCTCTCTCTCTCTCTCTCTCTCTTTCTCTCACTCCCTGCTGTTCACCCGCATCACCATCACGCGTAAAAGGGGGGTTTTGTGATAGGGGTGAAGGATGGATGGGCAGAAGAAGGGTTGAGGGAGGGATGTGGTTCAGCTGCTCGACAATGGTCGCGTGTGCCGAAGAGGTTAAAGCTGTTAAAAAAAAAGTCTCAACGCAGCTTGTACCAATCCACAGCGTGCCGACTGCATGGTAGCTTGTTAACACTTCCGACATTGGCTAGAATAGTTTAGAGAAATTAACGCTTCACATATGAGCTTATAAAGTACCGGATATGTCATCGGCTTTTCCCACTATTATTTCGCCTTGTCTTCGCTCTGCTTGTCAACAAGTGAGTCACCGCCTCACGTTTATTGCTCAGCCCATACATACGTGCACCAACCACATTGACGATACAAGAGTGTCGGGTGAAGTAGTAAATAAATAAATATAGTATGAGTAGAGATGATGGTATATCGCGAAAATATTTTGTGCCAACATACCTTTGAAAACGCTGTAGTTAATTGCAAGACATACGATTGGATTATGTACGTCTGACAACGTAGCAGTCTGCAGACCAATAACAGGCATCAAATATTACATTAGCGGTAGTCTTATTGGCTCAGTCAAATAGGGTAACAGCGTCACGTACAAGTGAAAGCCAATTATCTTCTCGTGAGCTGAACGTGTGTTGAAACCCAGCAAATAGTTAAGTTTTCCCGCGATTAAACATCATCTCTAAGTATGAGGGTAGCCGAGGGCTAGGGTATCGCACCGGGTGCAGTAGGCAAAGGCATCTGCTTGTCCTGGAGGATGGAGCTCACTCAATGACTATCTGGTCACTGTGGCGCCGACGTAGCTCAGTTGGTTGAGCGGCCGGATTTGGTGCGTGGGGGTTCTGGGTTCGATTAACAGGTCTGGCTGGGTGTGAATTTGTATTTGCCCAAATGGTATAAAAAATTGTCTCTATAAAAATTGTCTCACGAAAATTACTCGGGGTTACTCAAATAAGTCATGTTACATGCAGTGGTAATGCGGAAGCATAACTTACCAATAAAAAAACTGTGGTACAATGATTAGTGCGTCTGCTTTAGTACCCTAACGTCGTGGGTTCGAAAATATTTTGAAGTTACTAAATAACGTCAAGATCTCGAGAAAATATAGCTACGAAGAGTATATAGTATTTCTAGAAAATTGAGTGCTAGTCATTTAAAAATAATGTCGAATTGTGCGAGGAAAACGGATTGTCCGTAATTTTACGAAGGATTTTATTATGTCGCGAAACTGAGTATCCGTAATTTTACGAAGATTTCTGGATAACTTATTGCCAGTACTTTCCCGGAATTTGATGGAAATTTTTTCTAATAGTTTACTATCGCAACGCGATTAGTTCGTCTCGCGCCCTTGGCCACTCAGTCTGTTTCCAGCGAACGAGGAAAAATGTATCATCGAAATCACATAATAAATAATGCTATTTATTCTACGCCACGTGGGCCTACAGGAAACTGGTGGCAAATGCTATTAAAAAATGCATTTCACAGGCTGTTCACGTTAAAGTGAGAACTTTTAAAGACCGCCTTGTTAATAATAATTACAAACTACTTGTTAGTTACTAACTGTGACCTGAGACGTCTACTTTTCAGCATGATAAAATCTTTATGTAGAGATAACGGTCTATCGCGGGAAAACTTGACTGCTTGTTGGGTTTCGACTCACGTTCAGCTTGTGAAAAGTTTACTGGCTTTCGCTTGTACGTAGAGCTGCTACCCCGGTTTGACTGAGCCAATAAGAATCCCGCTATTGTATTATTTGATGCGTGTTATTGGTCTGCAGACAGCTGCGTTGTGTCAGACTTATATCACCCAATCATACATGACATAGAAACTAGTGTTTTCAAGGATACGTTGGCACAATAAATTTCTTGCGATATACCACCATCTCTTATAGTGTTCTACTTGTAGACTAGTAATAGAAATTCTTAAGATTTTTTTTTCTGTTGACCATGTTTTAACTAGGCACTTGCAAAACTCACTTTCTTCGCCTGTGTTGATATTTTTTCTACAGTGACAATTGTAGAATGTATGTGACATGTAAGGTTCAGTGTAAGAGAAGGCAAAATTGCCTTAACTGCGCCAAATAAAGACGTTTCGTTATTATTATTATTATTATTATTATTATTATTATTATTATTATTATATGTTTGTCTATTGCTTACAGCGCTATGGTTATATTAGAAAGCCTCAGAAAAAATATAAATTTTCTGAGAAGAAGGAAGTAACCAAGATTTGGAAAAGTGTCTACTTGGTCACGAACCGCCAATAGGTAGGCACCTGAAAAATTCGCGTCTTATTTTGGGTACAAGCTGGAATTCAAAGAACTGTAGGTTTACACAGACTGAACCGTTTATGTGGGTATACGCAATTGCGAGCTGATGTTGCCCCACAATGGACGACTTGAAGTACACGCCCCCTGACGTCACCGCAGGGGAAAAGTGCTGTGGGAAACAAAGCTTGTTTACAAACATGCTGATTTGTTAGTTGGTGATTGCAGAAAGCAAAAATGTTGCGCATTCATAGATTTGCACGCAAGAGTAAAAAATATTAGTTTCAATTTCATGGTTAAGATACGCAAATACATACGATTAATGTTTACCTGAAAAAAAAAAAAACGGCAAATTCCAAACAAATAATCAATTTTCTTGACGTATTTCTCATCCGGGACATGTGAAGCCAAACAGCTAAACAGAGGTTATTTTCGGCTGCGTATCCATTGAGATAGGAATTGTTTCCCACACCTGACTGAAGCTCCGCCTCTTTTCAAGTCGTCCATTAACCTAAACGCAAACGAGAAAAGCCAATACGATGTGTGAAATCGGGTCATGAGACGGTCATGGAAAATTTGACTAGGCTGGCCATGAGAAAGGTGAGTAGGTGGTTGTAATAAGCCATTATGGGAGGGTGGGTAGTACAACATTTCAACTTGAGACGTGCGAACAATGGCAAGAGTGGCGTTTTCAGACATTCAGTAAGTCACGAGAGCGACCTCTCGATCTACTCCTGGTCAATCCGCTCGAGAGCAGGGGAAACTGGCCAATAGGCGGAAAAGTAAACAGTAGGCCTACACAGTACAAAAAAATTCGTTCTTTTACCAGAAAAAGCTTGTCAGAACATTTATCAGCCATATGCATATCTCATGTCATCTACGTTACTCCGCTCCTGGCTTCTTATAACCGCCTAACCAACGTATGTGAGTGATGCAGCAGATGTTCACACCCCTGAAGTTTTAATCATTCGTCTGTGGTCGAGGAAACCGACAAAAGCATTAAACTATTTCACTGAGTATTATACGATAATGACTTCATCCACAGCACATTTCAAAGCCACGGACTTATTCGATCTCTCTTGCGTAGTTAGGTTCGACGTCGGCCTGTGGTAAAGTGGTTTGTGGTTTCGAATCCCGTGCAAGGTAGTTTACGTTGTTTCCAGGCGGGCGTCATTTTATTTTGCGCGCAAGCTTTTCCCAGTTATTGATTCCAGCATGTAGACAAGGAAAGAGGAATACAACTATACGACATTCACGTATAGCCAATTCACAGCAGCTTATTCACATTAGCAAACAGTTTCATTCATGGCCATTAGTCACATACTGTGTATTGGTATTGTTGATTTAATGTATTGTGGTAAGATTTTCTCTCTCTCTCTCTCTCTATATATATATATATATATATATATATATATATATATATATATATATATATATATATATATAGTTCAGTTACATACTTTTGTAATTTTCAGAAACATAAAAATTGTTTCGTCTCTAAAGTTTCAGCAATGGCGTTTTGCATAAACGCGTAAAAAGAAAATCAACACGTTTACCTACATTATAATTAAATTTCTTCAGGATTAATTTAATATTACTAATTTATTATATTACTTCCTTTTTTATATTAAATACACGCGGTTTTTTTTTTCGAGTGACAAATCAGTTTAAATAATTTTACACATTAATAAACCATAAATAGTAATAATCATGACGTAATGAACAGTACATTAAGTATGAAAACCCATAAAAAAGACAACACTGTGATCATCCAAAAGCTGCAGCGGAGAAACAAGAATTCGAAGTTTTTTTACGGGTATGCGCCGAGGTGAAATTTTTTACAGACCTCATTACTTTCCGGACGCCTAGGTGGTCCTTTGATATTTCTCACATTTCCTCCGCCTGCCCAACTTCCTCGCACTTTCCCTTTCTTTACGTCTTCTTTCCTTTTTTACGTTGCCATTCCCTTCCTCCTTCCTCTCCTGTCAGAATCCCTTCCTTCTTCACACTTCCGCCACATCAAGAAAGACGGAACAAAAGAACGCAATAACGTAAATTATTCGCAAGAAAGAAACTCATTAAGTCGTCTGATGAGAAGCAATAAGCGTTCCTCTCTTGCAGGAAGAGGGCGAGCATTTCGGAATGATGAAAGCAATGACGGAAACCAAGTTTGTATTCAGAAGCCACATGGCAGGTAGACTGTGGCCTTGTATATACTACGTCATGTATGTTTAGAGCCAATGGAAAGTTGTGTAAATATTTAAGTGAACATAGTCTCCAATAAATTGTAGTAAATTAATCCTACTATTCTCCGTTCACTCTAACCTCAGTTATGAAGTAAACAAATATCATCATATCATTGCACTTCGCTAGCTTCTAATTGGCTCAATTTGCACAGCGCCGACGTACTATTTCCAACCGACAAAACTGTGTACAGTTGGTGCCATAGAAAACGACAACGTGCTATCTATTAAAACAATATTGCGTGAAAATTTCGTACGTGTTATCGACATTCGAAGATAAGAATTACATAATTATTTGAAAAAAAAAATATTGACATTATGTGTGATTACCGTATTTTTCAAAATTCAATTGTAATTATTAAACCATGACTAACGATCGTATTGAAATATTCTCTACTAACGTAACGAAAATTTGGTACTACATGCAGACAAATGAGTGATTATACTTACCGTAAAGTCATATTGGATTTTTTTACATCGTTTTAAAAAAAATCACATTTGATAAATCACCAAACAATCGGTCGATAATTCACGTCACATATTCGTTTTGTTTTATAAAGAATGTTATGTGAGAATTTTATTCGTGCCTCTGTGCCTTCATAACCGCAGTGTGTTTAGTAATAAAGAGATATGTATATATATATATTGTTACATGTTTGAGACATAAACTTTATATGTGGGCAATTCCCATGAGTTCTTTGGGATAGAGGTCTTATAATTACAAACAAAAGAGTTAAATTAAGTACTGGATTTAATAGCTCACAAAGCTACGAAATACACAAAACAGTAATCAACTAGAACTCTCACAACACAATTAGTTATGCACACAATTACTCCTGTGTCACAGACACGT
>PNEQ01133399.1:37740-59138 GCA_003012365.1 Medauroidea extradentata | reverse complement strand
CTTAACCTCCAAAATATATATAAACAACAGCACGTGACGGCGAGAAGTATCAGGTCCCGTCACATTCTGCCGCCCCGAACAGGGACATCATAACCTCCAACATCTAGATAGACATCAACAACTCATCGTAGACGAGACAAGCGGCACACCCGCTACATCTGGCGTCCCCGAACAGGGACATCTAGATAAATAACACGGCGACGTAGACGTACAAAGTAGAGGCAGCAGCGCGCACCCGCTACAATATACACTGCAGCCAGTGCAAGTATTTTTAATAGACTTACATTATCATTAATAATCCATTCTTTCAAAGTCACTTACAGAAGTTATTTAATAAATAATTTTGTTATTTTTTTAATGTTCCTAAAAATCCTTTCATTAAATCACTGTTTTCGTTATTCCCGAGTTTGTTAAAACAGGGCTCTACTGTATGTCCAAACTATCAAGAAATACCCGCCTGTGAGTACCTCAAACATCCATCTATATGACTGATATATATAATTTGGTACACCCAAACAAATATTCAAAGAGCATCCAAAATTGACTACACTTTTACACTAGACACGTTTTATTCATCACTTACGTTTTCTTAATTAAGTTTTGCGTAAAACTGACGTTTTCTAACATACTGATCCACAGGAATAATATTTTTGAAAATACAAAATTATTTCCATCATTTCTTTCTTCTATAACTACTGTACGTGTCAAAAGCATACATGTCATGGCAAATGTGCTATAAGAATGCAAGAATTAATTTTGAAATGTAATCCTCAACAACACCTGTAGTTAAGGACATACATAGTAAAATGCACAATTATTTACATGGGTAATACTTGGCATAAAATAATACAGAAGATTCCCAATTCCACAAAGTGTCATGATTCACAGCAATCATTTTGTAAAACCATTGGCAGTGTAAAATCAAAATTGGTCCAGTTAGACCCCCATAACTCTAAACTTTGGAATAAGTACATACATATATATTACACTAAAGTAGCTGTTAAAGCAAAAAATTTAACAGAATGCAGAACATTTTTCTACACGGTAGCAGTAAAATATCCTGAAAATTTAACACAGAAAAATTTAGTCTGAAAAGCAACCAATTGCCACAAAATGTACTTACAAAACTTTAGTTCCACATGTGTGATGTCTCAAACATCCGTTTTGGTAAAAACAAATCAAACTATGCAATGTAATCTACAAATCATTGTGCACGTGTTGTGATGCCACTGGCGACAACAGTCGGAAAAAAGTAGAATAAGACGGTGTGGTTATAAAATTAACCACATACCCTAGCAAGGCCGAGCAAACAGGCGGAGAGGGAGGAAGTGAACTTTAGGGGGCAAATTAAGTCTCTCCCTTCCCCTCTTCATTATTCATCACTTTTCCTACATTGACATTTTAAAATGACATTGGTTTGTTTCTTTTTAAGGAAGATGTAGACAATCACACCCAAAGTGTCAGATCACATCGCAAGAGAGTAATACTGTAGTAGGGTTTTTTGTAATTCGCCGCTCACACACCCAACTCACAGATAAGTTGGCACGACCCTGCACCCTGGTTTAGTAGGCTTCATAAAGGAGGATGTAATAATTAATTTTAGTTAGTCTTTTAAATACAGTAGTGATATTACAGACACAGCCAAATGAATGCTGGTATCACATACTGTGTACTATTTTGACTCTTAATATTAAAATAAAAAAAATATTTGCTACAGAATTCAGCAGATAAACATCCTGTCATAATATGATGTACGTATTGCCGCCTACCATGGTTGGGGAAAGGATGGGACGCTAGCCCAATCTTCAAATGATTGACAAACTGGGAGCCCTTAAGCATCTGCCACTTCCTGAAAGGAAATGCACTGGAATAGAGAAGTGATAGAATGTAGTAAAAACCCAACATACACATGTCTTATTCTTATTGCTTATAACATTTAAAATATGAAACACTGCTTTTCTCGATTCAGTCATCTCCAGTGGGAAGCAGAAAGAAAGAAAGGAAAAAAAAGTAAAATAAGAAGGATGTAATTATGTATATAGAAGTAATTTACTATCTATCAATGTAAAATGTGTAGTAGACTAGCATTTAAGAGCATAAAATGTAAAAAGTATTGATACTCCTTCGGGATTGCTTGCAGCAGGAAAGTACTGTAAATTAAAGATGGCAATGCACTATACCCTTTAGTATCAATAAATTGGACAGTGTTATGCAACAAGGAACCAACCCATAACACAGTAAAAATTTTTTTAAAGAATAGAAAAATGTTAATAGACTCACAGGAATTCTGTAACCCCTACTTGATGAATAACGTCAAATTAATTATATAGTATCTCTTTTTTATAACTAAAAGAAAACAACTTATTGGCTGTTATATTAGATTGCATTTCTCTGTTAATTTTGAGGGTTGGTTCTTTGTTGCATAACACTGTCCAATTATTAATACTATCAAGTGAAAAATCTACAGAAGTTGCAGCAATACTGTGTTTATTACAAGTCTTTTCACTTATGCTATCACAAAACTTCGAACCTTCTCTTTTTGTTTATGTAGCATTACTCCAGTGACTACAGCGGATTCTCTATCCACTGTTTCTCATAGGACTGACAAAAAATTTCAATACATGAGGGATTTCAATGGATGTGGTCTTAAAATGCTGTAAAATAAATTAATCGGCCCCAGAATGAGTTCCATGGATACAGGTATTTCAATCCATCAGGTTTCAATACATAGAGAATCCACTGTACTTGCATATGCAACCAACGCTATGACATTTTAACCAATTATCTCACCTCACGTTTGAAGACCCACAGAGTTCCCCCGATGATGATGCACGCAGACAACAGCACATTGAATATCAACGACCGCGTGATCATAGGCTCCTTTACATTTCGAGGTTTCTGCTTCACTACATCTTTGTCGACTGGCTCTACACCCAGGCTGTAAAAAGTAAAGTATTCCCTCAATTAGTGGTAAAATTTTACAGCAATGCAACTTAAAAGAGCAAAACATAAGCAACTAGACTCATCACCAACTTTAAAAGTTGTAACATTAAACACAAATACTCTAAATGCCTGTACCTTCAGACTACCACACAAAAAGTAGGTTGTAGAATGTAAAACATTTTTCGCAATTTTTGTGCAGAAACATGACCAAATTCTACTTTTCTTGGACTACTGGCAGGAGGGGGCCATGGAGGTTGCACGAATTTCTGTTAATATAAAAAGGGGGCGAGGAGATGCTAGTTCTGGCATCATAACTATGCACCACAGTTGGAGTAAGGTAGAAACTGAAACAAAAATTACAGTAGTTTAGAAAAAAAATACTGAGGATAACAATTTTATGGGTTTGATTTGGCGGGAAGAGGCCACCAGGCTTACTAATTACACTCGCCGCCTGAAGAAGCCGTCACAATCCTCCGCGTTCCACAGAAAATGTGTTCGTCCTCTGTTGTGTGTGTTCTATCGAGTACTACTCTGTAAGTACTTGCGCACCATATTGTATTATTATTATTATTATTATTATTATTATTATGTAATTTTATGGATTTGTTGTGGGCTCCAAATTTTATTCCAGATATCCCTTGAAAAAATCTGCACTAAATACTTTACATAGTTCCATTCTTAACCAGAGTCACAAATAGTATTCGGTTACTGTGCTGCAAACTTTATAGAATAAACTGATGAATGCGCTAAACAAGGATTTATTTCCATGCTCGCCATTTTTTAAACTCGTATTGACCACCTCGAAGCTACATATGTAATGAATACTGCAGAAACTTTTCTGCTACTGCAAGCAAAAATATTTGCATATTCATGAACACTTTCACTTTTGACTATTTTTCGAAAAGCTACATTTTATGTGCAAACAGTATGAAACAGATTTTATGAATAACAATGTAAAACTAAGTAATATAAAAGACAGAAGTACAAGTACTTAAAGTTAATACTTGTAAATTGGTACACACACCCAAAGTGACGACACACATTTTTGCACGGAAGCGCGGTCGCGACGTTCGCTAGTATTAAACTGGCTTCCTCGGGCGGCAAGACACGACACACCCACCCGAGGAAGCCAGTTTAATACTGGTGAAACGTCGCGACCGCGCTTCCGTACAAAAATGTGTGTCGTCCCTTCGTGTGTGTGTGTACCTATTTACAAGTATCAACTGTAAGTACTAGTACTTCTGTCTTTTATAATATTACTTTGTTAGCCTAGCGGCCTATTTCCCGCCACTAATTGATGTAAAACTAATGTTACATTTATGAAATAATTTTCTGAAACATTCAAACCAGGGGAATTATCAAGAAAATTTTAACAGCTATGTCTCTTACGAAAGCACAAACGTGTCACATCAAAATTTTTCTTTCATTAGCGCAAAAACAATGGTCCTATTACCTCTGCGCTGGAGGCCCATCCATGATTATGTTGATCCACAGTATCTGCATTGCATTAAGAGGGTTTGGTATCCCCATCAGAGTAGCGAGGGCTATCAGCGACAGAGCAGCAATACTGGTGCTCAGCTGGAACCTCACAAAGTTCCTGATATTGTAGAAGATACCCTTCCCTTCTTCAATTGCCGAACTGAAACATAAAACATCCCACCGATGCATAGCCTCAGTTAAAGTTCCATAATAAATGTGTTTGCATCCAAATTAAGTAATTACAGTATCTTTCTAACTGTACCGTATTTGTGGGCATATAGGACGACCCCGCATATAAGACGAGTCATGGTTTTGAAGGTACAAAATCTTGGGAGAAAAAAAAAAAAGTAAATTATTAATTTTGAAATTCCCGACAGAAAAATATTTTTTTTCTTTGCCAGAAATATTAAAAATTTAGTTTAAATATTTTCAATGCATTTATTATTGGCATATAAATATCATTGTAGACACACAAACTAATAACATTGGCTACTACTGCTCTTTGCGCGACCAAGAGTCAAGGAAATGCACGGCGGCGGCCAGCGATATCTCCATTTGCCGGCAGGTGTCGGCGACTTGGCAACGCAAGCCTGAGGCACGCCGCGCACCACTTGGCAATGCCGGCCTGAGGCACGCCGCGCACCACATGTCAACGCCGGGCAACAATAACTGCTTGCAAGGTCATGCATTCCTGTGGCCTGTTGTCCGCCAGCCTAGCACTAGATGGTAGACTTGACACGTGAATGTGTGGTACGGTACCTAGATCCTCATTTTTTTCCACCCAAGAGTCTTGTGCTTGCGAGACAAAGGATGAAGGCATGCAGACCTAGATCCTCGTTTTCTCCGCCCGAGAGTTGTAGGCTGGCAAGACAAAATATCTTGGCACGCGCTCACATCGATCACCGCTTCGCTGCGAGGAAGTGTCCTTTATTATGAATGACGCTTATCAAAATTTCGTACCGTTAATTTTATTAAAATAAACGGGCACTCGTTTTCATTTGTGACGAAAAACGCAATTCCTTGAAACATCATACAACTACACAGCTTACAGCTTACAGCTTAGCTTTCAAACAATTTTTGGCTACCAAAAATTTTTGCACCTTCATGTAAGACGAGTAGCAATTTTTGAGGGCCAAAAATATGTAAAAATTGTTGTCTTATATGCCGGCAAATACAGTATTTATTTTGTGTGTTTACATACCCACGATTAAATTCAGAGCTCTAGCAAAGGTACACATTGGAAAGGAATGTTATCAGCCACATGTATTAAGCACAATCTTTGAATTTGTCTACGGTGATTTATGAAAACCATGACAAGCCAGGTGCTCCCAAATGTGAGACAAAATGTGTTACCAATGCTCCTGTGTAAAAATACGGTAATACAGGGGCATTCACTACTCACATTATAGTATTGAAGTCGTCGTTGACCAAGATCATGTCGGCGGCTTCCTTGCACACGTCTGTGCCGTTCTTCCCCATCGCAATGCCAATATCTGCCTTTTTGAGGGCTACTCCATCATTCACTCCATCACCAGTCATCCCTACTATGTGGCCTCTCCTCTGGTATGCCTGTAGGCATGACAAAATTACGTTTAAGAATCAACACATACAAGTAAGATAACAAAAATAAAATACAATGTTCAATATCTGTGAATAGAGCACGAATAAAATTAGTACATGTATTCAAGATTCTGCCGATAGCTATTAGGCATGAGCATGGCCTGGACGCAGGCACCAAGTTCACCTCTTTGCAATATCATCTCTATGCACAAGATGGCCAATTGGCACAGTGTCTCACCAACTGTGACTTAGCAAAACATGATTTAAGGCGTTTCTTGGTGTACTAAGACAAAGGCAAACTGCATATCCTACCAAAACATATCTAAAAATTTTCCAATGTTAACCGTTTTCACTCTCCCAAATTACACAGAATACAACAATTGGAAAATACAAATATGTTATGAACTGGTACGCCTTTAATCTATAGTGTCTCACCAAATCAATTTGTTTTGTTATGTTCCGACTTCCGTTGCAAATTCAGACACATGTTGGTTTACCAGACGAGTCTTTGATTGCAGAATGAATTGAAAAAATATATATATATATATATATGTATACTCATACACACACCTAATATACTATGAACTAAAAAAAATTTCATAGGGTATGTATGCACTTACACTAAAGTTTATGTAACTCCCAAGCCGAAATATTTAATACCCCAAGTGACACTTGGCATTCTCATGGGTAGTACAGTATTAAATTCACGGTAAATATTTTCTCCCCAGAGAACTGTTAGTTTTAAAAGTGTCATCTTAAATGCAGCGTTGTCTCCAATTCAGGTAAATATGACACATTTGTACAAAAATGTGTCTGCACATCAACTGGCATACAACTACAGCTACCTGAAGTTGGTATGCACGCTTGCTTAACTGCACAAATAAACACATAATTTTCTATTGTGTAGAACCCACTAAAATTTTTAACAGTCGTTTAACATTTTGCCAGTAGATATTTAGACCTACAGTAATTAAGTACATACTGTATTCACCCGAAAATAAGACGATAGTTTTTTCCATGCAGAGGATACAGAAAATTGGGGGTCGTCTTACAACCGAGTTATTGCTCATACCAAGGTTTTCTTGTGAATCCAGGCAGTGTCACCAAAGAAAAGAGGCTAGGTGAGTTTATAATTTTTTCCTGAAACATGTTCTCATAATTGGGGGGTCGTCTTACATCCAGGGTCGTCTTATTTTCGGGTGAATACGGTAAACATTTTTCACTTGAAACAATCTATACTTCCACTACTGTAAGGATTAACTGTTGCCCCTGAAACATGGACAGTAAGGCACCAAGCACATGGCACACACTTTAAGAGGTAAGGTTTACAGACAACATTTCTGTAAATACGTAGAACAACCAACAGCATAGCAGAAAGACACTGTTTTTATTATGGACCTTCCTGAGTTTAAACCACCAAAATCCCTATTTTAAATTGATAAACTCATACACTCTCAATATAATGCAAGCTGAAAAATCATGTCCCCAAATCCCAAGCAAAGATAACTGTGGCTTCTTGCTCTACATTCAAACCAATTTTCTCTACACTAGAGCAAAAAATTAATTTCCCGAAACAACATACAGTACCTTGACAATGCAAAGCTTGTGGCGAGGTGTGACCCTGTAGAAGACGGTAACGTCATTGACACATTGCTCTAGCTGGTGGTCGGACATGAGGTCAATCTGGTCGCCAGACAGCACCTGGGAGTGAATTGTATCCAGTCCTACCATGCCCGCTGTAAGACCCAAGATTAAACAATCCATTATGAGCTATAAGTTTACCAAAGACTGCTTGTTACAACTACCCACAAAGGTGCTAAACTGAGTGAGAGGAATAAAGATATCAACATTATGTACTGTTGCCGACACCCTCTCTACAACAACCCTAATGTCAGGAACCGCACAGACCAAAACTGAGCTTTTACTGTGTTAATAATGACCACAATCTACAACGACTCAATTTTTCGGCACCATGAGGGGTCGTTATAGAGATGTTTAACTGTATATGGATGTTTATTTTCTTTTGCAACAGGTAGCAGCAAATGACTGACACCAAAATAAACATTTGTTTACAAGGCACAAATATCATTGAAGACAATAGTACTGATTTTTAATAAACCAAATACGTTATGGAAACAACAGTACGTGGGGCACAGTAAGAATAAGATGACAATTTTATGCCTTCATGTGCTCAAAATTAGCTATGTACTTTAATTTTAATGTGCACATCCCCAGTTTATCCATGGTTGCAAACAGTTAAGGCCGTGCTACAATTAAGTTGTCCCATGCTGTGTCCATTGGACACTGCGCGCCGATTGGCTGAAATGATCACGTGACATTGTCCCTCGTGTCCCTTGCTGCCTCTTTGTCCCATGTCTCGTCTTGTCTCATGTATATGGCCAATATTTATAAATTTGTCCCTTCGTCCTATGTCCTTTGTCAAGTTAAAAAAGAAGAATTTTCAAAACACTAAACGCCGCCAAAATTAGCTCATAAACATTCGTGTTCATAATGTCAACAGAGAACGTGGAACGTAACAAAAGAATTATTTAAACAAAAAAATTATATTTAAACTGAAATAAGCGCCAATAACTTTCACGAACGTGACTAACTGACAATTTTTTTTAACAGCTTTTAAAAAAACACAGCTAAAATTTTTTATTAATCAATTTGTATAATTACTATCAGTCTCCGAATCCACGTAATATATACATAACAAAATAAAGGACGATCGAAAATACGAAAACTCCATTAAAACTAACTGCACTCTGGCGTCGCTTTTTGAATCTGCAGGATGAGACAGCTCTATTGTGGCATCACATTCCCGGTATCCCTTGGTGATGTCGAGAGACGATGGGACAATAGGACACGAAAAACCAAGAGACATGCGAATGTAGCACGGCCTTTACAGGTCTGTATTTGCTAAGCAGTCTTGTTTCAATGCAGTAGCACTCCGATCGAAATTTCACATACTGTATGATAAAGTAATAAAGCATAGCGCCATTACCAATAGCAGTGGCAGTCTCCTGGGCATCACCAGTGACGAGGCATACTTTCACCCCGGACTGCAGCAGCGTCTGAATGGACTCCCGCACAAATGGTCGTGGGGGATCACAGATCCCAACCAGGCCCACATAAACCAAATCTTGCAGAGAAGAGCCTCGTGCCATGCCTACCACTGTAGAAACAAAAGTAGTGTGAACATGAAACTGAAACAAGAAATATGTACGACAGTAGAACCCTCTTACAGTGTTCCCACTTATAACGTTTTGATGTTATAATGTTATCTTTATTTGGCCCCTGAAACTGTTTTACAGTAGGAAAATACCCTCATAATGATTTCCTATTTATAAAGTCAACATTTTTTGGATCTCTTCAAAAGTGTTATAACAAAGTTCTACCGTATATGAACCTAGGACAAGAAAACAGCCAGTGTAAGTATTCAGAAGAGAAGATCCCTTAAAAAAATAATGGTTGAACTAGTTACTGGAACTGTGAATGCAATAAGAATCCATGCCTTCTATAATATTGAATAACATATCCACCTCAAGCATTTGTCATGTAGGATCAAACATTTTCTCAGAGAATAATCTCAAATAACACTTCTCTTAAAGGCGGTATATACGGTACCTGATTCCGTAAAAGCCTGTGCAAGGTCTGCCATAGCGGCTGCTACGGCGGCTCTTGCCACAGAAGCGGTAGTAGAAACGACATGGCAGAGCAGGATTCTGTACCAGGTTTGCTAATAGAACATGTCCTATTTCCCATGGCAGAAACTGTAGCGGATTCGGTACCAGACCAATCATATTGCAGTATTAGAACGTGTGGCGTGCTATGCGGCATCTAGGAGAACCACACAACTAAAAGTACTGTTTTGCAAAATGGCAAAGACGTTGAGTGTGGAAATTATATACCATATTTGACTTGAAATGAGGCAGAACGTCAGTTTGTTGCGGGATGCAATTCCTACCTCCATGGATACTGCCACCGAACATAACCTTCATACAAGAGTTTGGCTTAAAATGTGCCGAGTGAAATGTATGCAAATAAAAATAATTAATTATTTTGAATTTCTCAAGTTTTCAGGTAAAAATTGTTAATATATTTTTGCGCATGAAACTAAATTAACGTTTATAGAATCTGCGCTCTGACTGCCAAAACTTTTTTTTCTTCTCTAGTAATTAACGCTATAGGCCCTAGCAATAATCTTCTGCGAGTGGGATCCATGTTTTGATGTTTTCAAACAAACTGTCTTGTACAACAGCCGTGTTCCCTGCCAGTACAGAAGCTACTACCGTGAAATAAGAATACTTCTTGGCAGCAGGCATGGCGGCCGGTATAGCAGCTGACGTAACGGAACTCTTTAACAACCTTTATGGCGGCTGTTAAGGAATCAGATACAGTGTAATATTGGCTTAAGTCCAAGTATGTAAACCACTTTAAACTTTCGGTACTTAACTGTATAACGATGTGCTTCAAAGTAGCAACCAAGCAGACAGATGATTCACAAAAAAAATTTTGTAGAACTATAATATCTAGGCTTTAGTACATACAATACACAAAATCTTGAGGAGGGGGTGAAGTGTAATTGTTCCTATGGCACCAACAACTGAAAATACATTTAGAGCAAACTTACTCTGTACAGGATGTCCGGAAACAAACACAGAAGCACACCACATGAGTCCTGAGCTAAATTGAAGACTAAAACATTTGTGAACTGTTGAACGATGACACGTTATATGCACAATGTGGTTAATTAGTCCCTTCTTGGGCTCCACAAATATCTTGCTTACCTTACTCCTACTGTTCTGATCTGCACAGATAGGTAAACGTTAAAATAATGAGCAGTACAAACATGATTCTATGTTTACTCAATTTAACGCACATAAAACAATACATGAACGTGAAGAGCAAGAGAGGACTTTCTCTGTGCAGTGTTGCCACGTCAAATGTCACCGTAAAACATTTTGCAGCTTACATTTTCGTATGACCTTGAAACAACTGTGCAATGGGAGTGCATGACTGGATTTAGTTGCTTGGACACACTCCATTGCAAAATATTTGTCTCCAATTTAGCCCAGGATTCACTTAGTGTGCTTATTATGAGCTTGTTTCTGGCCATCCTGTATTTGAGATTAAAATCCAAACAAATTCATTTTGATTATGCAGCTCACCCCTCAAGCCTTTCCTGCCGATCTCGTACCCTTCGGCCAAGAACTCTTGCTCCTTCTTAGTATTAAGTGGATACACAGCTCCATTTGACTGGTACTTAGTGCACTGTTGCAGGATTTTCTCTAGGGCACCTTTTACAAAATAAATCTCTTCCTTATTCTGAAACAAAAATTACATGTAGTATTAGCTCTATCTCAAAGGACGGCTTCCTATATAATAAAATTTTTCACTTAATTTTAGCTATACATTTTAATAATGTCAAGTCTAATGTAAAAAGTACATTCCAACAACATTTATCATCTACAGAAATGTAAACTCCTAACTGGTTTTTTGCTATTTTGACCAAATATTATTTTTAAATTTAATTAATCAAGGACACAACTTCCTCAATATTCACTTGTTTTGAAAGTGTCCCATATAATGTCAGGTCCCTTTCTCATGAGGGAGTTTGGGCTATTAATTTCCTTACACCTTATTTAGTATAATGTCTTAACATGAGAGCGAACGAGAGAGAGAGTGTGTGTGTGTGTGTGTGTGTGTGTACAGTGGTTTCTCTATCCATTGTTCCTCATGAGATTGACAAAAAATTTCAATACACGAGGGATTTGAATGGCTGTGGTCTTCAAATACTGTAAAATGGACCCAAGAATGTGTTCCATGGATGCAGGTATTTCAATCCATTTACAAGACATCAACGTTAATTATCGAAACAAAAAAATGGCAAAATTAGAAAGAAGTTGTAAATATAAAACAAAGTTTAAACAAATGTACAAGAACTATTTCAGAACTGTACTTGCAGGTGAGTGAACAAAATAAGTCAGATACTGTAGTTCAGTTAAACGCTAAGTTCCATGGTCGCAATGTGTCATTTGACTGATAAATGCTTTTGGATTGTATGTGATTAGTCAGATATTATAAACTATATACACTTAAATTTTTCTTACGGCTACTATTTGTTTTTTAGTAATGCACCAATGCAAATTTAAGCATTAAGTGGAACTGTATGCTCAATTCTGTTTGTAAATGCACAAGCTTCACAGTGAATTTCAAATCAAAATTATATGAACAATATAAAGGACATACAAATTTTCCTGCTAATGAAACAGAAATTCATTTAAAGAAATGAAATACTGAAATATACACAAGACCTCTCATTTTATGAATACTCACAGTTCCTCTCATCACATTAGTAAAATCA
Organism: Medauroidea extradentata; assembly: GCA_003012365.1. Lineage (NCBI taxonomy): Eukaryota > Metazoa > Arthropoda > Insecta > Phasmatodea > Phasmatidae > Medauroidea > Medauroidea extradentata. The sequence goes on along the minus strand of PNEQ01133399.1, from coordinate 46,786 downwards.
CTACCTTAGTAAAATCGATAGTGGCCTATTTGGTCCCCCCACCTCAAGAACAAATTTTAAAAGTGCATTTTTCTGAAAATTGCATCTAGTCGGGACCCAATTTTCATAGCGGGAAGATAAAGAAATGTAATAATAGAAACCTAAATTGATATCAGTAGCCTGGTATATTCTGATCAAAAGCATACTTCTGAACGGAAGAGATGACCAACCCTTGATCCAAAAAAAATGAGCTCCCGAGTGTCTGCTTGCAAGCAAATAGCCCGACTTCCGTAGTATTTAACAGGAAGGGGAATGATAGTTGAAATATAAATTTATATTGATAGACGTCATCCAATTAAAAGCATAATTCTGAATGGCAGATATGACCAACCATCCCCTCACCAAAAAAAAATTGAACTCCCGAGCAAAGCCTATTTAATTTTTTATGTAGAAAACCAAACACTATATTAAGAATAGACAGAGCATTTCAAAACACAAATTTACGTGAATGCGTAGCTACAATCTCCCGTTGTCACAAAAACAAATTTTAATGCAATAGTGCACATCTACTAGTCATGCATTACTAACCAGCACAATGCCCATGAAAATTATTCACCAAGTAAAAAGAGAAAAAGCAGTGTATTAATCAATTCTACAATTTAATATAACTTTGATATTAATTAAAAGTAATGTCCCACAAACCCCTTGATGTTTGAAACAAAAGTTAATTATTAAAAAAACTTATGAAATATCGTACTCAAACATACGTAGAAGCAGCACACAGGGCAGACACTTTACCTGATCTGTGGGGCGGACAGATAAACTGTATGCCTGTTCAGAATATGGTGGATAGATAGCAGTACAGTAGTATATTCTGGCATTCCTCCAGCTAAAAATGCTACTTTGTTCTTACTCAAAATCATAGAAAATTAAGTGTAAAAGAGATTGAAAGAAATCACTTTCATAGCCAATATTTTGCGTAAAATAAATTACAAGTTCTGGGACCACGCAATACACAAACGTCTAATTGATTTCCGAAGTTTTGACACAACCATAGTGGAGACAAATGTTTCTGCATATGGCAGCTAGGTATCTCGACCATTGTGATCTTCTGTGATGTGAAATGCACATTTTACGAAATGCAGTAACACACAGTTTCAAGCAAATTATGTGTCAAGCTTATTGTTTTAAGTATGTGTGGTGTCACACCAATAAAGAAAAAATAATTTTACGCTATTATTGATGGGGTCAGTGTAAGAACGTAAACAGTGGTCAGCGTAGGGCGAGAAACAGACTTGGAGAAATAGTCTAGAAAAAGGCAGTACAACAATTAAATGAGATCAATGCAACAGTACTATGGCTTCCATTTAGATCCTAATACGTCATAGAGGCGGAAGGACTAGGCCCGGTCGGGTCCGCAAGAACGGCGCCATTGCCGCTAGGTTTTCAAACTGTCACTTCCGCAATTTTTAATGGATTTTCACAATTTTGTTTTGTTTTTAATATTATGAAATGCCACGTAATAACCAAATCTACAATTCATTATTTTAGCGCCATGAATTAGGTAATATAATGTAAGCATTGTCAATGTAATTCCTTACCATTTTTCTTGTTATTGTACGGCAGTTCCTTGCAATATTTTTTCCATAGAATTTTGTTATTTTTGAGGTTCCTGAGAGTGTATTCGTAAATGCTACCTTCATTAAATGTAGGGTACATAAAATACAGGTCTAGTGTATTGAACATTTACTGAAGCAGAAAAGTTAAATGTTTTGGCGACTAAATAATTTTTTAAAAAGGCAGTATATATGCTTAACTCACATCAGAGTATTTCGAGACACACTTCACAGCCATCATTTTTTGTTCCGAGCTGAATGGGTACTCCTGCAGCCGTAGGAACTTGTCAGAAACACCGTACATGCCATGCTGAAAAATTAATTAGCAATGCTTTTAAAACAATTCCCTCAAAACACTTCAATAAAATGGTGATAATACTTACCAGAGCAAGTCTTTATCAACTTTCATTAAAGCTTCTATAAAGCATTTGAAAACATTACACTGATTTTAAAATTCAAGTTATTGTCTTATCTAAAAAAATAAAATCTTGCAAAAACTATTTTTCCCATACCTATATGATCAGATACACAGGGAGATTACAGAGTAGTTGGCATTATAATCCGTTTACATACTAGCTGATCACACGGAAATACAAAATATGATGATTGGTCAAAACAAATCTAGTAACTGTATTTATATTTACGTAATTAGGTGTGTACTACTGTACTCAAAATCTTACATGACAATCAAATATCGTAAAACCCTCTTAATAAGTTTCCACCTTCATAAGCCTGAATATATTTCATCAAGTCTATAAATACAGCAGAAATTTGACACTTTTATGAAGATTTCCTGGCTATGAAGTTTTAATTTTTCAGTCCCTTCAGAAATTTAACAGAGTTTTACTGTAATTGATAAAAGTTCTACATTTACAGTAAATTGTATACTCAACGACATTAAATAGAAACCCACAGTTTATATTTGGTTCAGCAGTTACTCAAAAGATTCAGATATAACATTACATAAGGGATCATCAAGCTTCTTAGAAGTACAAGTTATGTTACGGTCACGAATATAAAGCATAGCTGAATAATAACAGATGCAGAATTATACATTTTATTATTTATTTCTATGATTGTGGCCAATTACTTTAAAACATTTCCTAATTTTCTTATACATAATATTTAACAGCAACAGTTTTGGTATTTCACCAGGGAATTTAACTACCATATTTACGCAATGCAAATGGAAAAAATTTAATGTTGCAACATATGGAAACGTAACCCCAATGTTATAAGGGGCTAATTATACTACGAAAATAATTAACAAATTACAGCTAAAGTCTGCTTTAAACACCAGCACAAAAACAACTCATTTCACTATCTCACCATTTTTGCATAAAGGTTAACAGTTTCATTTTCTGCATATTATTAATAAAGAATTTTATAAATTCTGCAAATAGGCCCACTGTTTGTTTGCCATAATTCTGAAACATAGTTTCCTTGAACAGCTTAAGTTAATTCACAAAAATTAAGCTGTAGTCCAGAAAAAAAAAGCAGGAAACCAAGGTTTATATTTGAAAGTGGTGACAGAATTGTGATCCTGAAGTTGTTAAACATAAACCTACAATAGCCAAGCATGAAAGTTCCTCCAATATTTATTAAAAAACGATTGAGAACAATACTGTAACTAAGAAATCTGAAGTACCTTGTGTGATACCTGCCTGTGTAAAAATAAATACAGGTACCGTATTTACTCGTGTACAGTCCCCCCTTTTTTTGCCCAATATTTATGTTAAAGATTAGGAGGGGGGGGCTATACACGAGACAAACTACCATCACTGCCAAAAAAATGTATACGTACTCAAATTACCGACATATTTGTTTTATATGCCGATTATTACTGTGAACTCTCACAAAAATGCCAACAATAATAGTAAGCCGTAATAAAAATGATTACATCAACTAACTAACATGTCTCGGTAGTCGGTACCGATAGTAACAGCGCGGGAGCGCGCCAACAATGTTTGTAAACAATGGAAGGTTCAAGGTTAAAGATTCTATTTTAAGGAACATGTCCGTGCTTCGGCTATTGAACTTTTAAAAAAAAGTAAGTAATCATAGCATAAAATAATTATGTTACAAAACTTAACTTATTTTAATTTGTTGCAGACACGACGTGCGCACTTTTGTAGTTGACATTAAAATGTCTCGCGGCACTTTTTTTTAATGCTCTAGAGCATATTTTTTTACCACTTTTAACTTAAATTCAGCAGTGAAACTGCACAGTTTTTTCCCCATTATCAAACGACGTAACTAAATAAACCGACAAGAAAACAAGAACGCCGCGACTACTGCTAGCAGTTACCGATAACAATGGCCTCTACGTGTGTGTACCTCACAGCAGAGCTTGCACAACTGAAGAATGTGGCAACGCAGCATCACGTGCCTGGCCAGCCACCCACCCCTCCTACCCTCCCGCATGTACACACACCAGCCCGCCCGGGCCTCATCCTCCCGCATGCTTCTAGCCATCTGCCCGGGCTCACGCTCAACTACTGATAAACTTGTCCGCTGCTACGCTCCGCGGCCAAGCCAAACAAACAAGATGTGTCCTGCTGTTGCTGCGTGTTTGTATTACTTACTTTAAAATTATTTTTTTTTAGGCGTGGGAGGGTTATACACGGAATATTAATTTTTCTCAAATTTACAACTTCGAAATTTAGGGGGGGCAGTACACAAGTAAATATTGTAACTAACTGTATTTTTGCATAAGTAGGGGTTTTTCATGAGAAAATGTTAAAATAGGGCTCTGTTATAGTAATTGACATGAACCAAATGTAAAGAGAACTTGACAATCAGAGTTGGAGCATACAGAGACACAAACCTTCATGGCTACTGCGAGAAGGGCTCCTTCCGTGGGCTGCCCCAACAAGGTGTCTCCATTAATCACAGCATTGTTGCAGACACAACCAACCTGAAACGCATCACCACAGACTTACTACATGACAGAAGTATGTTTTTCAGCTTTCTAGATATCTTGCCGGATTAGTATACTGTATATATAAACATAGTAAAAAAACCTCAACCATACTGACCACCTGTACGGACACCAGTCTTTAAGATCTTCCGACTTAAATATCAGACCACAAAGTTTAGAAGAGCCCACCTAAAACTTACTTTACTAATCTGAACAAGTGTGGGAGTAAAATAATGTGTCACAATACAAAACCGTATCTTATTCCGGTAACTTCTGCAGTGCCGGGAAGACTTTCTTGCCCACCTAATTCCCCAGTCTCCACTAAAACAATTTTTTTAGTGTAGGGACCAAAACGTCACCTACCCAAGCAAATATAATTTACAGGCATTTCATCAGAACAAAATAACGCAATGATTAATAGCTACAATAGAAGGAAAATAATGTACATACTTCTAGCAGCTACATTCAACAAAAATACACACAAATATTTTCTATCCGGCCTTTACGTAAATTTGTTAACTACGCATTGAGTGATTTTGGTTAATCTGACAATCCGAACCAACCGTGGTTTTCAACCTACTCATACATGTAGGTAACTTCTGCTCAAAGAGATGCACATATGAAGGATTTTGGTTAATCTGAAAGTCAGGTAATCCAAACAAGCCATGGTCCCAAACATTTCACATTTGCAGGACTGTATACTGTATTTTTATAATGGGTCCGGTGATTAACACTCTAATTAAAATTAAAAAAAAAAAGAAAAGTTTATTAGGTATTATTAAGGACCCCTAAAAATTGTGACTCGCGAAATTCGCAAAATACGACGAAATTTGGCGTAATTTTACATTTTCCGCGAATTTCAGCATAATTTCGTTAAAAGCAATGTTTCACGCGAATTCAGACGCCTTGGCGACTGTTTTGACGCAAATCAGATGAGGCACAATCTTCGAAATGCGTACGTTTTCCTTCCAGATATTTCTGATTTTGTTTAATTATTGTTTCTCTGTAATTATATTAGTCCATGCGTGCCGTTTTAATAAGTTTTAACCAATATTTAAAAGGTAAATAAAGGATAGACTGAAAAATACGTTTGCTTTATACATTCGACCGCTAAAACAGATTGTTTACATTTTACTTTTACCGATCGTAGTCATAGATATATCAGCGCAAATATATTCATTCCTCAACGTTGAAGCGTATCAACTCACGAACGGCCATGGTCACAAGGTACCGCGATCTCGATATATCGACAAGATGGCGGCAGCAAAAGTTCGAAGTCTACCACCGAATTGCTATATATATATTTCTATGACTTAACGCACATTTGTTTACAAGTTAATGTTTTGTTTCTGCGTTTTTGGAGATGTTGCGATTATTATTTTGATTTTCGTAACCTAAATAATCGAAAAACATTACCGGACAAATCCTTGAGTAAACAGCGAGATCGCGAAGTTGCTCTGTGTCGTTAAAGAGTACGAATACAAATTTAAATGGCTAAAACGTGGAGAAACATAAATCTTTAGCTATTCCATCAGTAAATAAATACCAAACAGTTGGTCTGTTTGGGTAGGTATGCTAGACAAATTAACTTAATTGAACGATATATTTTTTGTAATAAAACGTTTTAATTTATACATGTGCTGAATAAACCGTTGGAAATTTTCAAAATTATAAAAACTCTGGATAAACAGTTTCAACAAAAAATAGGATATTTATGTAGTCTGGTAATGAGAAAAATAAATCAATTATTTTAACTTGCACGATTGAGTCAAGTAGCAGGCATACTTTGTAAACATAAAAAATTCATGATAATGAGGCAAAATCAAAACTTTTTGGTCAAATATAATTATTTTGATGGTAAAATATAATTATTTTCATAGTATTACACAAATTGTTTTTTACCGCTAGAATTTTTTTCACCGCTTTTATCTAGTTTTTCACCGCTCCAAAGGTTTTAACACCGAATTTTTGAACCGCTTTTAACATTTTTAAACACCGAAATTGGCAATTTTTATTCACCGTTCTTAGGGGTCCCTAGGTATTATCACTACCACTTGTATTTTGTCCTCATATCAAGGAAATAGTACATGCCAGCCTTAACTTCTTCTCCCTTGCTGAATCTGATCCAGATTGTAAAACATGAAGGTCATGCTTGAACATACCTCGAGCAGAGAGAATATGGAGTCCCTGGCAGTGTCGACACTGTCACACTTGTGGATACGGATCTCTCCTTGGTCGTTATAGCCAGCACCAGATACCTGCACACCACAAGCAACCAACCATAGCATTGCATTACACACAACAGAAGACAAATATATATGTAAAGAACAACTACATTTACTGCTTTCAAAATTGTGTTTAACTTGCCATGGTGTAGGCACATACACGCACATGTAAAAAATAGCCTTAAAAGAAAGTTTTCTAATTAATAAACATTATTTCTTTATCACCTATCATGTTACAAAAGTTTTGCCAGGGTACTGAAATTACATGTCTCAACATGCATCACTATCAAATAAGTCAATACAAACACTGTCACCTCTCAGGCAGCTTCAGAGGAAAAAAAAAAACAATAATTTTTAAAAACATCACGGTATTGAAAAGCAATATGTGAGAGAGGTATCCTGACGGACCACATACGTACTGTACTTACTTCAGCGAGGTAGCCATCTGAAGTGACTATAACAGTAACAGTCATCTCGTTCTTGGTGATTGTCCCAGTCTTGTCAGAACATATCACACTGACACAACCTGCAGAAAACATACATACGACCAACATCGGTATGCATAAATAGCACCTTACCTAAGAAATAAAGTGACTTGGAATTATTAGCATGAAGTACACAATAGTTTCTTACTTAAATAAAGATGCACGAAAACGTTAACACATGGGTTCCACAGAGAATTATTGTAGTTGTCAATTTACATCTACCTAAACCACTGAAAACTGTGAACATCAAATTTGATTCTTTTATATCACGAGAAACTCGAGAATAGTGAGTTTCATCCCCTTTCGATTCTCAATTTCTAAATACGTATTAAAACTTCACCAAGTGACGTTGGATTTATCTATTGTACACTATGAGCTACCACAAACCAAATACACGCAAAAGTAAAAACTATAAATAAAACATTAAGCACAGAACTTAAATGCATGTCTTTATCCACTGCAATTTTTTGAGTTTGATATATCAGTTTTAGTGTAGTCGTGATAGAAGTCATATATTGCACTTGTAGTGAGTATAATAATATTGATAATAGTGACGAGGTTAACCTCTATCTGTGCAAATTCTGAATTAATTAAAATCACCGTAGTCACGAATAAAGCCAGATAATGTTGCAGCTAGTAGTTCTTTTCAGTAACGTAGCCTTATTTTTGTGGTCATTGTTTAAATAAATCCAAGATTACGTTATGTGAATACAAAGAAAATGTGTAGCAAAATGTGGGATTACTTCAAAACTGATCAACACGTCATTTAACGATATACTGTGTTATGTATGCTATTTGCAGTTTGTACCCAGCACAATTTTTATGAGCTAGGAAATTGGAATCATGGGGGTATGGAGAAGTAGGTTTTCAAATTGCAATCTAGAATCTTACAAAAAAAAATTCTGAATATTTGACATCTACATACATACACAATTAAAAATCTGCTTAAAGAATATTATGCCACATTATACTAACTGCAAAATGTCAACTACGATACTAATATAGGCAAGGTGCGCTCACCTAATGTCTCCACAGTAGGCAACTTCTTTACAATGGCGTTCTGTTTGGCCATTCGCATCACCCCCAGAGCGAGAGTAACAGTCACCACGATTGGCAAACCTTCTGGTATGGCAGCGACACCCAGACTGCATGAAACAACAGTTACTGCTGTTATGGCAACTTTCATAGAATAACATAAGCAGTGATATGTACAAGACAGTGGTTGGCACATAAACAGTGCTTACTATTGTGACGTGCACTGGCACGTAGCACTTACTTGGCCTCTTATCATACAGTAATTTCAATTTTTGTTTGTCTTAATTAATGTTTTTTTTTCTTCTTTGTTGTTAATAACAAATTAAGTAGGCCAACGTAACCAGGTATAAGGATGTATACGGCGGGATCCAACATATTAATTGGGGATGCGAGTAGAGAAATTTACATTAAAATTTTCCTTTTAATTTTAAATTTAACTTTAAAGCAAGAGAAAAGTATTTAATTTTACATGTCAATTTTATCGGATTTATGTCGTGTTTGGATTCAATTTAAAGCTAATTTAATTTCAAGCAACTTTTCTAAGTAAACTTTTCTTATATTTTGCCTTGTTTGGATTTTTTTAAATCTCAAGTAGCCTCTTAGCTTGCTTCTCCTGGAATGGGATTTATGTGGCAGGCTAGTCGTAGTTCTCTTGCTTGGAAGCACGTACAGAGAAGTGCTGGCTTTTAAAATTTCAAATAAGCTCTGAGCTAGCCTGTGCTTTGGACGGATTTATCTGGCAGGCAGGTCAGAGTTCACTCGCTTGGAGGCACGTACATGGACGTG